>PVJH01011472.1:0-68693 GCA_004026705.1 Nesogale talazaci | reverse complement strand
TCTAAGCAACAAGTAGCCTAATGGCATATATAGCTATATACTTCCAAGAATACATTTACAAAAGAAATGTAACTATTTTTTTATTCGTGGGTTTGTTTTAAAGGGCATAACCCAGCCAATTTTTATTTTTCTGTCAATAAGAAAGCCTGGCACATACTTTACAAGTGGAATTCAACTGTGAATAATTATATGAAGAAGCAAATTGATCAGGTCAGTACATCTCTGTGTGTTTAGAATAGCAATTCTCCCAATATTATCACCTACCAGTCTGAACATGCCTGTGAACATCTGCCCACTTCAGTATCATTCTTCATTCAACTTCACTGAAGAAGAACGCACATGTGAAAAGAATTTACTCAACCGTATCTGCTTTTTCCTCTCTTAAATGAAATAACTCCTTCTGTTTCTGCACTTTCTATCCATAGATCCCAGGGCACTTTGCAGGCATTAATATATTTCTTACCAGCAAAGCCAAGTCCTGATGAAATAGGTTGACATGATTAACCTTGCTTTATAGATGAAGAAACAAACATACAGAAGGTTAAATGAGTTAATAAAAATGATGTTCTCAGGAAAGAACTGTGACTCGTAAAAGAATATCTAACTTTAATGTGAATCAAGAAAAATCTGAAGTTTATATAAAATTGTTGACATCTACAATTTCCCTTTTTTAATGGAAAGGCCATCTGTTTCTGAAATGCTATTTGCTGTTTGAATATGCCTTCATAAAATTCCTTGGGAAGATCCACTGCCTGACAGTGTGTGGTGTGGTGGTGGCCTGTGTGTATCACTGTGAAGGTGGACACCAGCAGTAGTTCAGGTACTTTCAGAGTCAGGTGTGATGGATAGGTTTTAGCAAAGTGCTCAGCCAAACACAGATTAGGGGGAAGAACCTAGTGATCTCCTTCTGAAAATGAGTTGATAACAACCTTATGAATGGCTCAAAAGTTGAGCCTCTCAGGTTGAAAAACCCTGCAAACACGGCTAGGGTAGAGCTGGAAGTCCAATCAGCCATCTTTGGGACTTTCAAATGCTGTTCTAGCTGCACCAACAGAGTACCAAGTGTATCCATCCGTTAGTAATTGGAGTGTGGAGTAGGAATCAAGGAAAATTGGACATTATCAAAAATGAAATGCTTAAAGCTCAGTACCCAAAGCATTAGCAAACCAAACTGAGTACTGACCATTTGGGGTCTAGAAAAATATGGTCTAATATTCTGGAGCAATAAATTGAAGAGGCACAGGACTATCTTCATCAGTAAGAAGAAGGTCTTAGTATCTCTCTTGAAGTACAATGCTGTTAGTTGCAGGCTAACCATGCATTACTAAAGAGAAAGAAATTAAATATTTGTGAATTGCTAGAGTATGAAATTTACACAATAAAAATTCATTTCTAATTACTGATAGTTGAACATAGAAATAAAATAGAGATCTCATGATTGAATTCTAATAGAATAGTGACTTATTTTCTATAAATACCCCCCCAGTGTTAGTCCAGGTAGACTAGAGAAACAAATTCATAGACATACATATGGATATAAGAGAAAGGTTTATATATAAGAGGAATGGAACATTGAGAAAGCATCCCAACCCAGTCCAGTCTAAGGTCATAAATCCAACATTAGCCCATATGTCTGATAACACTCTAGAAAGTCTTCTTCTTAGTCATAAAGCACGTGCAGCCGAAGCATCCCGGCACTGGCATCTCCATCGCTCCTCACTTCCAGGGCTCAGGGTCCAACAACGGCATCCAGTGGTGGTAGAAGCAACTCAGTGCTGGCAGGGGTTCCCATCAGGGAAAAGCCCTATGCATCCTCCTCCAGTTCCTCGGATGCTACCATCTTGTCTTGTCAGTAGTTCATCGTCTCAGAGACTGACTCCCAGAGACTGAGAGTCAAGTCTCTCTTTTCCAATTGGAAAATACTATGAGACTTCCCAGGATTCTCAGGAAAAAGCCATGCCCACACAGAGGCCTCATTGGCTTTCTCCAGATTAACAGGCTAGACTCCACCCCTACATCCCAATCATGAAATTGACATCATGAATATATGACTGCCACCCCATCCCCCAAACAGTATATCTAAAAGTAATCATGTGGTCTTTGCTTAACATATTACCTAAGAATTAGATTGATTTTATATTTGGGGAAAATGATGGAGAAGCTTATCAGTTCAGACAGAGGCAGGTGCCATGTACTAGAGAGGCCATCATTTGGTCAAATGTAAATTCAAGTCATAGCTGAAGAAACTCAAAGGAAAAAAATCAAAGACTGTGATTTAAGAACTACTGCTATGACCACATCCCACCTGAATTTAGTGATGACCTCAAGAATAGAGTTGATGTAGTAAACCATCAGTGCTTGAAGATCAGAAAAGCTGTGGATGGTATCAATGAAGGGCCAAAATAGATGTAGAGATGGAACAACCATGCTCTTGTGCCAACATCAGCCGAAGTGAGAAGAGTAGCTCAGTGAGGAAAGGAATAGTGTGAGATTGCAATGTGCAGAGATCTGGAATAAGGAAAAAAATAGCATTTCTCAGTGGCATAGATTCAAAGGGGTGAATCTCACAACAAACCATTAATTGCTTGAGAAGAATGGGCATTCCGGAACACACTTTTGTGCTCATGCAGAAAGAACCCATACTTGGGTGAAGAGGCAGTTGTGTGGGTAGAACAACATTTTGTAGGATTGTTGAGCAAACAATCAAAGAAGCCGGATTACATGAAGAAGAAGATTGCATCAGGATTGGAAGGGAACTATTTAACACCTCTCACTATGCAGATGACAAAACTGTACTTGTTGAAAATGAGGAGGACTTGAAGCCCTTGCTGATGAAGATGAAGAGTGTGGTCTTGAGTGTGGAGTATAACTCCATGTATGAAGGACCCATCATCACATCAAGATAAATGGCGAAAATATAGAAGTTGTCAATTAATTTATTCTTGCTTGGATCTAGAATTTATGGGCGTGGTAGTTAAGACATCAAAGGGCATATGGCCTTTGGTAGATCAGCTGTACAAACACATCATTAAAATGTTGAGCAGTTTTCTCATATGTATTTGAACATTGGAGAATGTACAAGATGGAAGAAGAATGTTGAAAGTACAATGGGAACCCAAAATAACTAACACATATATTTGGGAAGAAGTACAAGCAGGACAGTAATGTGCTTTGAGAGATGAGTCCCAAGAACAGAACATCTTTGTAGGTAAATTATAGAATCAGGGTAGGGGTGAGAGAGCGACAACATTGATTCTAGATTGACATAGAGGCTGCTTAATGGGATTGTAACAACAACTGTCAGGACCAAACAGTATTTCTTTCTGTTGGACCCAACATCATGGACCTAGAACTGACTGAACAGCACCCAAAATCTATATCATTATCAATTACTTTAGTGATCTAAATTTCAAACTATTGTATGTATTACATAGATGTATCTTGATGCTGAATAAATGGGGGGATTGGACTAATCACAGTAGACCAAATACATTTAATATCCACCTTTCTTATGCCTCATGTTTTCTTGTCACTCTGGACACAGATATTCATAATCTTAAACTCCATTAAGTGTCCATAGAATGCTCAAGTTTGAGAGTTATTATAATATTCCTGGAATGAACAAATGAGAATTCAATAAGATATACTGCTTCGGGGAAATATTGAGTTGGTATATATTAGTCTACTGCTGTAGTGTTGATTATGACTCATAGCAACATTATAAGACAGAAAAGAACTATCTTTCTGGGTGCCAAGATTGTAAACCTCTATCAAAAGCACCTACCTGCAGAGTGGCCTTTGGGTTCAAACCACTGAACTTTTTTACTAGGATCCAGGCCCTTTAACCACCACACCATCAGGGTGAAGCATTCTTAGAATAAATTCAATATGAGAAACCAGGGAAGATTCCGTATTAGACAACTGTAGCTACTTTTCTTCATCCCACATGGCTTCAAAATTTTCATCATTTTAAAAGGTGGATTGTGTCAGAATATTCCATTCGTATTTCATAGGTTTATAAAATGTGGAGTGTATACTATATGCAGTTTAGGTGTAAATAACAACAACAAAAATAAGCCCAAATCTGCTGCCGACAAGACTAGAAGGCCCAGGATTTTCCAAGGTTGTCATTTCACAAGAGCAGACTATCACATTAATTTCCTATGGAATGGTTGGTGGGTGAAAACAACTGACCTTTCAGCTGGCAGGAACCTGTATAACCACTTTGCCAAACAGGACTCAAAAGGGTGTACTATTTATTCCCAGAAAACAGAGCTTGTAAAGTTCACTAGATTTTCAAAAAGTTCATGGACAAAATGGAATTCAAAGAAAATGGAAAAATCTGCCCAATATTTTGAAATATCAAAGTGTGTGGCTTGGCTGTTGGGGTCAAAGGAAGGATATTTTTTTCTCTGAGAGTTCCATTTTCTTCACTCATGTGACTGAGCAAGACCAAAGCAAGACCCAAACCCTAGACAATTCCTTAATATGGCTCTCCTAAAGGAGAATTAGAACTGTATGGGTTTCATTGGACTGCTAACCACAAGGTGAGCAGTTCTAATCTAGCAGACACTCACCTGGAGAAAGATAAGCCTATAAACTCCGATAAAGATTTACAATGTCAGGAATCTTAAAGAACACTCCGACTTTTTCCTTCTGAGTCTCTCAGGGAGAACTGATCTATGCCATTGGATCCAGTTGGTAAGTGTAGTCTGTGATTCCCATCCGACGATTTCAGGGTCTGGTGGTTAGTAGATTGCTAAGGGTGGGAATCAACCAGATGGCAAATGAGCACAACCTAAGGAAACACCACGTGGGCCTGTGCTGTCCCCACAGCGGCTGCCACTCCATCAGTCCAGTTCCCTGAGGCCTTCCCTCTTTTGCGCTGCCTCTCTATTTTTTTTGGGGGGGGGCATCACTGCTCTCCGGTGGTGGGAGTAGGAGGCCCAGCCCCACTGCTGGAATTGAACCTCCGTCCCAGTGGGCCGCAGTCCCGCGCACAACCACTATGCCACCGGGGCTCAGCCCTGCCTCTCTATTTTACAAAGCACGATGCCTTTCTCCAGGGACTGCTTTCTCATGACAACATGTCCGAAATATGTGACATGAAGTCTCCCCATCCTTGCCTCTAAGAAGCACCCCCGCTCTACCTCCTCTAAGCCAGATTTGTTTGTGCTTTTAGCAGTCCATAATATTTCCAGCATTCTTTGACAGCGCCACAATTAAAATGAATCAACATCGAGCACAGATGTAAAACATGATGAATGAGGAAAATAAGATACATGGAAATCTAACCAGGGGAGTGCTTGGCTTCTCCTCTTGCTAGTCTTCAAGGGAGCTCACGCAGTAGTAGAAAGCAGAGGCCTCATAATTGCCAAGAGAAGTGGAGGACAGGTAGGTACCCTTAGAGTTCCCGGTTCCTGCCCAGAGAACCTCTTTGACCCCAGAAGCAAAGCAACTTCTCATGCCTTGGTGAGACAGTGAGATGCTGCATGCTGCAGTGCAATTGTCAGGGGAGCCAAGAGACCAGCAGGCAATGGCACAGGGGGCTTCTAGTAAAAGCACTGTCATCTTAATGGTGGAATGAAGTGCTGTGACACTCATTAGCAGAACTGAAAAAGCTGTGTGCTAAGAGGCCATAGGTCAGAGAGTGGTGTGCTTGTGGGCATTGCTGAGAAGAGGCTATTCAGATTGAACAGAGCTGCATCATGAGGCATTTCTGACTTTCAAGTGCAACCTATTACTTACCTACCCTACTAGCCCCCTAAATTAATCGTATTATCTGTAAATTCTGTGTCACTGTTGAACAAATTAATGAACTTAGCAGAGGAGAATGCCACAGCATGACTGTGGTTGGTGTAAAAGGGGTAAAAGGTCTTCAGAATGAAGGCATGTCTGATTCCCACCGGCTTGGTATTAGCCTTACACTATCGATCCTGATCCTTCTTCCATCTTGAGGCTTAAGGGGGCCAGTCACATCTCCCATGACAGTTTCAAATACTGTATACACTCATGGAGAAAGCAAGTTTTTCAGCACATTGTTAATGCAGTTTCTGTGGTAAAATTAGGTACCTCAGTTGATATTCGGATCAGCTTATACTTGAGTATACACAGTACCAAGAGAATTCATCAAAATCTTCATTAATTACTTTTAGGAAAAATGCTTTTGCACCAGGTCCTAAGTGTCTAAACAGAAACTCTGGAGAACCCCAAGGCAAACTCTTACCTCCCAGAGCCTCAGTGGTTCCTCTCATGCTGTCACATTCTTTTGGCAGGTGTTTATTCTCCAGCTGGCTAGCTCCCAACTTCACAGCTCCTTCCTGGCCTTCCCATTCACTTTATGAAGAGAACTTGACCTGCTGCACTTTGACCCAGCTACCCAGCTGTTTCTTTAAGAGACGTTTTTTGTAATTTCTGCATCTAGAGCAGCCTAACATTATATTGATTTTTAAAAGCTCCTTCAATTTCCACTTCATCCTCCTACTCTTTCATACTCTAGTTTAAAGTCAATGATGCCTGCTGAGCATATTGTAGACAGAAGTATTTAGTCTCCTCAGACCTGCCCACAAAGACTGCCTGACTGCTCTGAAAGTGTGCTTCAGATTTCCTCAATATCCTACCTAAATGTTGTTCTGAAATAGAACAGTCTTTGGGAAGAGATTTTTAAATATAGAAGCATGGAACAGAAACAGGAAATTGGTGCAATTAGACTCAGCTTTAAAATTGGATTTTTGGATCATTTTACTCTCACATAATGAAAAGAGATGACATTTTAAAACTAAAAATAGCTATCCATAGTTACTGTGATCAGTAATCTGGGTACAGTATGTTCATAGTTTTATATTTTCTCACATGAGTCAAAGGTACCCACTCTTCCAACTTTTAGTATCCCCTAAGATGTAACTTTATCCTTATGGTTGTAATATAGTTGAGAAATGTCAAGATGACAAAACTGGATTCCAGGCTGAAAGGGCAAAAGTTGATTTTTTCCATTTATATTGTAAAAGCAACAGTTTTGTTAGGAATAAGCCTGTGTATGTGTGAGCTAGAATTCTATCAGCAATACTTTTTGACTTATCTTCTAGCATCTCTCAGATTTACATAATTACTAATATTCATAAAAACAATTAGGGCTGAGCCCCGGTGGGGTAGTGGTTGTGTGCAGCACTGTGACGGAGGTTTAATTCCAGCAGCGGCTACACAGGAGCAAAGGCTGGGCCTCCTACTCCTACCACCATGGGGCAGTGACCCTCCCCCCCCAAAAAAAAAGCAAAAACAAAAAGAATTAGAGTTGATTCTTCTGCTTAACAACACAGCATTATAAGCTATATAATATTTTTGTAAATAAAATTTTAATGGCATGTAGGCATACTCAATACTCTGGGTTATTTTATGGCTACTTTTGACCTACAGTGTTCTCTTGTATTTTCTACAATCCAATCCATAAGATCTGCAGAATCAAAAATATGTCCTTACCATGACTTTTCAGAAAAACAATGTGTTCCAGCCCCAGCTAAATAAATATTTCTGTTCTTGTTAGCTCAAGATGACAGGGAGATTTAGGCATATTAAAAAGTGTAGAAGGCCAAACAGATAATGGTATTGGGATGAAAATATAAGTTTTATGTAATGTATAATAATACTCTTTAGCTTCAAGAATGCTGGGCTGCCATTGCTAATGACAACATTTAAATTTTCCTGCTAAGAATTAAACTAGAGTTTAAGAAAACAAGCACTGAATATCCTAACTAAATAGGATCCCACTGAGCTATGAAATGCACCACTAATTTCAAGAAAGCAACAGATTGGAATGATCTTTTATTTTTAATTTTTCACTGGCATTGCTAAAATAAAGCATTAAGCAGATGCAAGATTAATATGACTCTGCATATCTTGCCTACCTTTGCAAGAAAGTACTATTACTGAGTAAAGAAATAAGGAAAATACAGAAAGCAGAATGTTCAGATGCCTCTAGAATAAGAAGTATAGCATCTGAAAGTACTGTCACAAAGTGATACAAGTTTTCAATATATTTAGCAATTGTGTTAGTCTGGGTAGACTAGAGAAACAATTCCATAGACACTTATGACTATAAGAAAGAAGTTTACATCCAAGAGCAATTAAAATATTGAGAAAAAATCCCAGCTCAGTCCAGATCAAATCCATAGTTGAATGTTATTGTCCAGTGACTCTTTGGTACTGGATATAAGGCTAATATTGGATACAATCTATAAGGTCCTTTTCAGACTTATAAAATATGTGCAGTGACTCTGAGTGCAGAAAGATCACAGGCCAGTGGGTAGAGGTTTTACGGTCAGTTATAAGCATCTTAGCACTGGCAGGGGTCTCCACATGACTTCTTCAGGCCCCAGGGCTCTGTCTGCACCAGGGTAGGTCCATTGGCTTCTCCTCAGGAGTGTCTCACAGGGAGTCAGCAGAGAGATTGTGTCCCCCACCTCCAGGGAGGAAATACCAGAGTTCTCAGGAGAAGGCCGTGCCCAGGCAGAGGCCTTATTGGCTATGACCCATTTGCCATACTAGACTCCACTCCTACACTCTTAATCCTCAAAGTCACACCAGATTATGTAACTATTACAGAAACTAACTTTGATTAAGGGAGTGGGTTAGGGGAGAGGTCGGGCAGTGTAATATATGACAGAACAATAACAATGTATAAAGTATTGTGGGTTGGTGGGGAGGAGAGGGCAGGGGAAGAGGAAAAGGGATGGAAAAGCCGATACTAAGGGCTTAAAGAAAAGGCGGATGATTGGAAAATGATAATAGAAGTGGACATGTAAGGGTGCTTGACACAGTATACTTATTTATGTATTGTGAAAGACAATGTATGATCCCCTAATAAAATGCCTTAAAAAATAAAATAAAATAAAAAATAAAAAAATTTAAAAAATGTATATTTAAAGTAAAATCCTCTTCCTTGATGAGAATTATTTGTTGATTCATAAAAGAACTCAATTTAAAGATGAAATGTATTAAAAAAACTGTTAGCAATTTTATACTATATATTTATCACCCCTTATTTAATTTCTTCTATTTTCAAAATACCATGCTAAGCTTTACTCAACTATGGTAGGCAAAATTTGAGACACATATTAAATCTATCATAAATGTAAACTTTAGAAGATCACACGTTTTAGTGTTTTAAACCAGGCTGCATTTTAGTTCTTTATAAAACACTGAAACAAAAGTGGAGACTATGAAAAAACCCATAAACAAATGAAAATGATATCAGGCATGAATAAATTTCACATGGAGCTTAAAATAAAAATATCCCCCTCAAAAATTCACCCACATATTATCAGCTAAAATTGAAGTATTATTATGTTTATTATAAGAAATAAAAATTGTAAACATTTCAGAAGTCTAGAGATGGAAAATTGTTTAAATAGAAACTTTTGGAAATATACACTTTGATAGACACACTGCATAGCTAAAGTGACACCTTTAACCTTCTCCTTTCTTGCTAAAAAAGGTAATTTCCCCCCAGATATCACAAGCAAATACAAATCTGACCCTGATGATATACATGTGCCATTTTCAGACAGTCCTGCCATTTTACCTCAAACCCCAAATCCTAATGGAATTCATTTCTGTGTTCCAATTACATCACCTCATACCCCGGTGCTCTTCTTTGCAATATAATACAACAAGGCAAAAGTTTATTAAATGTGCAAGTGTTTTATATCAATTAATTCTTTTCATTTTAATAGGGTAGGCGCATGTAGCAGATGAAGCATGGTCAATATTAGAGCCAACTACATAGTCTTTAAAGCAAGGGTGTACTTTTGATGTTGTAGATGTCACTGAAATGCAACCATTCAACTTTATTCACAAACCACGTCAAAGTAAACACTTTAAGGAGATTGGATGTCTGTTCCTTTTTGATCTTTTGCCTGAGCACTATGTTTACATACACTCTCTGTGTTTGCCTTGGTTAAACCACAGCACTGGTAGACAACTTGAAAACTGCATGCACAACCAAAGATAGAGCTAAAGGTAGTTTATAACCTTGCTTTCTAGTTAAGATCCCTGCCGACAATTTGGTGTTTCTTTTTCAATGCTTATACATCATTTATTCATAAATATACATTTTATCGTGTGTACCACTCATACTGTTTTCCTTTTAATTTGTATCAAAGTCAGAAACCAACTTAAATCAGATGCTGAAAATCTGTGTATTATAATAACTGTAAGAAAGCAACAGCTCATATGAACTGCTTGACTTCTACATACTTGACATTATGTAAACCCAATGTCACAATACCCGATTTAATCCTGTAACCACGACTGTCACCCAAACCCCCACTTTTCAGAATAGGACATGCAGGTTGAGAGATGGAGGTTAGAAAATTGAGACTGAAGATGTTGCTTTGCATCATACACTAGGGAGTGCGCAATTTTACAGAAAGGCGTGACCCCGAACCCCACATTGTAACCTCTACAGTGCATTGTCTCTGATAGACTTTGCAGGACTCGCATGGCATCGTTAGTCTCCAGGCAAACCATGGCATCACCAGCCCCAATGGACTAAGGTTTTGAAATTGTATTTTAAATGGTATGTTTTACATTCCATGTGAATTGGGGTTTTAAAAACATGCTTTTTTCAGCGATTTGAAATGTTCTTATGGGACTTAGGATCTCAAATATAGGCTCTTTCTGTCAGCAGCACAGAATCTTCTGTCTTCTCACCGTGTAGAAAGCAAAGTGCTTGGCATCCAATTCAGTTTCTGGTAAGCAAATATTGATTAGCAGAAGATCCCAATCCAAAATTGGCTTGCTTTGTTCAGAGTTATTGGGATTATGGTAAGAAAAAAGACGATTAAGCTACTTATGCTTTAGTTCCAAGAAAAACTCCAAGATCTAAAATACTACTAAATCTTTCAAATTAAATTAATTGACGTGAATTTACAAGTTACCATAGCAGATTAGGTATGTATATAGTCAAGTAGTGAGAGCAAAAGCCTATTTTAAAAGCTTGAGTCAGTATATGAGTGCTTATTAGGTTACACGCAATTTGATAAAGAGGTGGCAGAAACACTTGAGAATTAGTGCTTCAGGTTACTAATACTCCATGCAGCACTGACCACGGGACCGGTGGGTGAGAAAAGATTATTAAAAAAAAAAAAAAAGATGTTGATCACACATTTAAGAATATGCTAATGACACACAAGTGTCCTTCTGTGGCATGTAGAGTGAGTGTACTCAGTCCCTCACTGAAGGCCTGCCTGGGCCAGTGCACACGGAGCACCTTGACAGCAAGGCCTGGCAATCAGACAGCAGCCACCCACGACAGGTCCACTCTTATTCAGAACTCGTGCCGTGACAACTTGTTCTAAAGAATAGAGGCATGTGCATGTTCTCCAACAAGAATCGCTTCCCTGTGAAGAATCCAACATTTGCAGTCACCTCCCATGTGAGTGCAAATTGTACATGGAATATGGAAGAATGAATGTAGTGTTTGAATTATGGTGCAGGTGAAGAATATTGAAAGTACCATGGACTGCCAAGGGAGCTCACAAGTCTGTCTTGAGAGCCATACAGCTGGAGTATTCCTCAGAGCAGAGATGGCATGATTTCTTGTGCATTTGGACATGTGGTCAGGAGAAACCTGTCACTGGAGAAGGACATCATGTTTGTACAGTAGAGGGGAGGTATAAGAGATGAAGGCCTTTGTTAGTCCAGGTAGACTAGAGGAACAAATTCATAGACAAGCATATGGATATAAGGAAAGGGTTTATATACAAAAGGAATGGGACACTGAGAAAGCATCCCAACCCAGTCCAGTTCAAAGTCACAAGTCTGATATCAGCCCATATGCTCGATATCAGTCCATAATATCTCCTTCTGACTCACGAAGTCACGGGTCAGTGGGTGCAGAATTCCAGCACTAGCAGGGGTCTCCCCATGGCTCCTCACTTCCAGGGATCAGGGTTCATCGACAGCATCCAGTGGTGGCAGAAACAACTCATCACTGGCAGGGGTCTCCACATGGCCTCTTCAGCTTTAGAGGTCTCGTTCCATCAGAGCCAAGCCATGTGTCTTCTCCGGCTCCTCAGACGCTGCCATCTTGTCTTGTCTATGATTAATCGTCTCTGAGTCTAACTCCCAACAACTGGGGAGATAGCATCTCATCTTCATGAGGGAAATGTCACTAGATTTCCCAGACGTATCAGGAGAAAGCCATGCCCACACAGAGGTCTCATTGGCTACTCAATGACTATCTCCAGATTAACAGGCTAGACACCACCCCTACACCTTAATAATGAAATTAACATAAACACATGACCACCACAAGGCCCTTGACCAGCATGTCTGCCACAATGGCCTCAAACATAAGAACACATGTATGAAAGACGTACAACCTGACATGTCTCTTATGTTGTACACCAAGTCCCTGTGAGTTGGAACTGACTTGATGGCAGCTTCCACCAAGAGTAACAAACATCTGTTCATGGAGGGACACTACTGGGGAAGGGCACAGAGCATCTCACCACGAGCATGGCAGGAAGTGAATGGCACCAGAAACTAGAAAGCTATGAGTTGAGATGGTTTTGTTTACAAAAGTCTCTGTTGTCTTCTTGCTGACCACTGAGCACAAGGTATCATTTTGCTGTCCCTCTCTGGCAAAGCTTTCTCTGATATGGCAAGCATTTGCCCTGCATAGGAGCACTCCAAAGCAACATATTTTGTGAATCTGACTTCTAAGTCAATAAGAGAAGTAAAATTATTGTACCAGGAGTGTCAGGGGTGCATCCAAACCCCAAATAGCTGTGGCAGAAGGATGAGAGTTATCAACATATTCAGCTTCTAAGTGTCGGACTGAAGGTGGTTGTTGGTGCAGAAGACTATTAGCAGAAAGACGTGGCTGTCTATTTCCAGAAAATCAGTCACCAAACTCCCAATGGAACACTGATCTACTCTCTCACACACAGGATCACTTAAAGTTGAACTAGACGACAGGGAAAGTGGCCATGTATTAGGTCAAGAAGAGAGAAACATAGCATCAAAGATAAGTCAGGGTCTGAGTATAGTGAATTGGGGAAACTGTTGCACAGGTTAAAAATGTAATTGGAAAAGATCTGAGAAAAGTAAGTGTAATGATAGTGGTGAGGGTGCACGTGGTTGGTTGGGAGAAGAAAATAACAGGTCACAGATTCAATTGTGGAGAATATTGCATTGCCCTGTCAAGATTACATACTGTGGTCCACTTTATTTATTTGACATAAACAAACATATTGCAGCCATTCATGAATGAAGTGGGTGGCCAAGAGATGGGTAAACTCTAACTAATAAGGTGAAAAGCTGTCAAAACAAATGAGAGGCCATCTTATTTTCTCATCTCCATATACACTGACAGGGTTGAAAGTTCATCTGTCTATCCAGTTCTTGTCTATCAAGTGGTAACATTTCAAAGAAAACATGTAGAAAATAATATTCTATAAAATTCTCTATATGGAAGATATAGAGAGGCTTTATTCCCCAACCTCCCCATCAGGGAGACCTGTTTGGTTCTACATCCAAATGATATCATACTGTCACTAATAGCTGTGTTTCTGCCCAGGGCGTCCACCCTGACTAGTGGCTTCCTTGATGGACAATATCTTTCTAACTTGTCTCCCTGCTGTCAAACTGAACCCCACCCAATTTCTATTCATTTCAAAACATCTCTCCGAATAAGCATCCAACCCAATTTCACCTGAAAGGGGTGTAAATTTATCCTTTAAATAAGATAGAAAGAAATTCATTGCATTCCCTTTAAGGCTATATGTGTCATTCAGACATCCAAGACATATACATCATCTTTCCTTCTCCCTCCTCTGGACACACCACCCTCTTCACCAATTCAAGGGCCAATGTCTTACTGGACTTTCTACAAGTCTGTAGATGGCTGATTTTTACCTCATCCTCAGAGACATGTACTCAAAGATGCTTAGCATAAACATAGATTAAAAATGGCCCTTATCTCCCCACTAAATGACTAGAACATCATGAAATACAGTCATAACTGAGGAGGGGTAAATGCTATCTTAAAGTAGGACAGATCAAGGGAAGAGCATGGAAAAAGATTTATGATAAAACAGAAAACACATAAGCTAGAATATGAGGTAGGAAAGAAAAGTTCATGGTGAATGGAATTAAAAGACAATAAAAGTTTTACATGAACTACCCTGTTGTATAATTGTAAGTGGAGTAGACATGGGATGAGAGGATCAACAAATTGGGCTCTGCAGGACTTTTTGAATCATGTTTAGGTGGTTAGACTTTACTGATAATCATGTAGATACAAGGTATAAGATTGGAGCTCAGGAAATTTACACAAGTAAGAGATGTTAGTGCACTGAGCTAAGATAAGTAGTCCAGGCGTGGGTCCATTAGGCAACATTAAATGTTCAGAAATTGCTCTTGAATTATGGGTCTACTTGTGGTCTTAACACTTCTATTAAAATAAAACATTTCAATAAAATATTTTCCCTTGCTTAATGCTATCACATTGGTTCAATTAATCAAACCCCTCTCTTTTTTATGAGAGAATCCTAATGTAAGGATAGTAGGTATTGCTAACATGAAATGGAAGAAAGAAGTTAGCCCTTAAGCCTTTAAGGACCATGTGCATTATGCTACTAGCTGGTGATGTCAGGGTAGAGTACTTTGGGAGGACACTGAGTACACAGCTGGATTTTTTGTGTAGTGTTGGTTTTGGAGATTATCGTTCATTTTTCAAGGCTTAAAAACGAAGTAGCTCATATTTTCTAAAATAACATTTAGCTACATGAATAAAACTTAAATGGGAATCAATCAGAATCTTAGGAGGAAAATAGAAACTATCCTTACCATAAAGATCAATGCAGTTGCTATCACTGAACACTAGCAAAGACTGAAATTCCTGGGGTTTTTCAGATATACAAGGAACCACACTAAGTCATACTGTCCTCAAAAGAGTGGAAGGAACCAGTACCTCACTGAAGAGAAAAGCTTTGTTCCAGCCCTTTGAGGGAATTGTCCTTCTATGTTTCACCCTAAGGCACGCCGCATTTTTTTTATTGGTGGTATATTTAACAGTTCAGTAAGTCATGCAATGCTCACATTCAGATCATTTTTTCTTGTATCAACCTTTAAGTGAGGCTCCTTTAAATTATGGCCTAACCAAATGAATACTGTGAGTGACAAAGTCATATGTTCCAGATAACTAAACTTTGAGGTATCTAACTTGATAATAAAACATAACATAGAAATCTAGAGTAATGCATGAATAGTTGATCTAATAAACCATCTCTCCTAAATACCAATGCTCTCTGTGAAATGTGTGCTTAAGTCTGGAAAACAGATTTTTCGCTCTTAAGATCGTGGATAAAAACATTATATTCTGGCAATTGGTATAACTGAAAGGTTAAAAGCTTTGGAACACAAGTTTGGATGAAGGACTAGAAATTTATTATGTAATTTGAGATGTTTGATGAGAACTATAAGCTATGTATGTATTACCAGAAAACAACAAACAAACAAACAAAAAGGGCCAGAGGAGTGACCGAGTCAATCATAGTAGTTGTTTTAAGCAGTTGCTGTGAGATTACCCCCAAATTCAGGCAAACCACTTTTCTGAGTTTTTTTCATCACTGCTTAATTTTGCCTGCCCTAGAAATAGCAACCTCCATACGTAGCAGTTGAGAATGGGTTAACAATTATAAAATTAAAACACATATCCATTCTGTGATCCATCATTTTCATTGCAAATTATTTGCACAAAAAGAAATGAAAATATGGCCACCAAGAAAAAAATAACTTGTGGGGGAAAAAAGTTTCAAATCAGTGTGATAGTAAAAAAGAAAGAATGAACTGAGAGAAGAAGACATGTAGACACACAGTCATTATACTGACATAAAGAAAAACACAAATAACACATACTGTATGACTCTACCTGTGGAAATGTCTTTTGTCTTGGTAGTAGTGTCAACTAGTGTTTCTCCAGACTCATTAAGTATACACATTTACCTGTATGAAATCTTACCTACAGAAAAATGAAGTAGAGTCTCCTCTAACATGTGATAATGCTAACTAGCATCCTATTGGTTTGAAGAAACATATGCAAATGCATTATCTAAAGTGGATCCAAGACACACCCCACCCCATCCCCAAAACCATAAAAGCATTAATGGTGCAATTGTTAAATTATATTTAAGGCTAAAGGTTTCCTTGATAACTGTTGCAAGTTGACAGAGGAAGATGGTTTCACTCTGAGAAAATATGCTTTCAAGTATATTTAAGGCTAAGGTGGCATGGCAGCTGGTGGTGTGTCTAAATCAACAAAACAAATCAAACACTGCTGTCATGTCAATTCTAATTGATAGGAAACTTATAGGATAGAGGAGAATTACACTCGATGTGTTTCCAAGGCTATAAATATTCGTGTAGACAGAGAGCCACATTTTTCTGAAATGAGGTGGATTGTGGGTTCACATGGCGGACTTCTTAGAAAAGAGCCCCACAATTAACTCACGATGCTACTGAGGCTCTTTTATGGTCTCTAAGTTACACTCAAATAAAGTATAAAAAACAAAACTAAATCTATATCAACTGCAAGGATCTACACATAACTTCCTATCTGGAGAACAGACATCAGAGGAGGAGTGGGTGGGGGGAGATGTCAGGCAGTGTAAGATATGACAGAACAATAACAATTTATAAAGTATTGAGGGGTGGTAGGGCAGGGGGAAGCAGGGATAGAGGGGGAAAGATGGGAAGCTGATATCAAGGACTCAAGTGGAAAAGCGGACATTTGGAAAATGATAACAGCAGCAGACATGTGAAGGTGCTTGGTACAGTGTATGTATTTATGTATTATGAAAAATGAGCCCCCGATAAAATGATTTTAATAATAAAAAACTAAATCCACCTCCATAGAAAATAATAAAAAGAATGTAGAGAAAATATTAGCTTAGCTTATCTGGGAATCTAGTATGGTTTTTTTTAATGTGATTCTTATGAATTTAAAATTATATCAAGATAAAAAAATCACCCTCCCCAAAGTGGCAAACGCCCAATTGAAATTCCAACACTCAATAGCATAAATACAATATGACAGAGTTAATCCAAGCAAGCCTAAAACCTTTCTAAGATTTTTTCTAGTCATATTTATAATAGAATTTCAGAGTAGTTCCTACAGGTCCTGTGTTATTACGGCAGCATGATCTTGCTGTTTTCAAAACTGATGTGTATCTTCTATGGACAATTGATTTTGAAAAATAGCTTTCCATGGTGATAATTACAATTTAGCATAATGAGTAGTTAGGTATTCTTATCAATATTTAGTGACCAAGACCAGTTTGCCTTTAGAAAAGTCTTTTAGCCTCTAAAGGGAGAACATAATTTTTTATTTTGCGACTCCATGACAGCATGTGTCCAATTAACTGAACTTTGAAGGAGGTCATTAGAGGTGAATTAAGTAGAAAGGAAATTAAAACGTAACTTTAGTGTTAGTGTGTGCAAGCAGTCCACTTTTACCAATGCTGATTAAATTGGACGGAGATTTAGATCTCAAAGACACATAACAACTGAGGAACTCTGTTAAACTTACATTATTCGCATCACAGTCCAGTTTTGTGCACAGAGTTATTGACTAATGCAGGGCAAAAATAGCTACCCACAGTCACGTTTGACTTTTATTTGATTTCTTAACAGGGTTAGTAGAAAGCAGGTCAATATTAAAATAGTTGAGGCAGAAACTATTCTAGGACATTGAACAAGGAGGTTCAGAGCAGCAGCTGGTGGACCATTTCGTTGAGCTCCGCATTCTTTGTTGTTCTTTTGTTTTGTGAAGGTTGAGTTTGTTCTTGCTTTTAAATGGAGGAGACTGCACAATGAGGCTACTCATTAGGGAATTTACATTATTAGATAACTGAAAAGGATGATTTGGTGAGGATTGGTGTCTACTACTCAGAACGAGTATGGTTTATTCTCTTATGAGACTGATAAAATAAGCTGGTAAGGGAATAGTCAACATGCCTAGTGGAAAAACATGTTATTTATGAGAAGGAAAAGAAAAGAGGAGAGAACATGGCTCTCCGAAGTAGAGTCTGTCTCGAAAGACTCTGGAAGGAAAGTCAGCCTATAAGTCTATCCCCAAATCTAGGTCTCTTGTCTTCCATTCTAATGACTAAGGGCAAGGTTTTTGAAAATGGTAGAACTTACATAAAGTGAATATATGATTATGCTAAAGGTCTGAATTTGCTTTTCCTTTATCCAGAACAACAATCTCACTGTAAAAGAGTGATTGATTTAAGAATTCATTTAAAGTGCTCTCAAGTGCAAATATAGCACCACAGTTAAGCATAGGGCCCCTTACTACAAAGTCATGGGTTCAAATATATGAGGAGCCTCTGAAGAAAAACTGAGGCTGTGTGAACGCACAAAGAGGCACTGAGAACAGAAATTAGTGCGATGCTGGTGGCTTCGGCTTTAAGAACTAGATTTATTTCATATTTTATATAAATGTTGGTATTCCTCCAGAACCTCAGAAAGTGAATATTTGTTTTTTTTATCCTGCTCTAAATTGGAGAGAAAATTATATAAAATAACATTTTTAAAAGAAGAAATATAGCTTATTAACTAAAAACTATTTTGACCCTTTCCTAGAGAAAAAGACACGTGAATAAAATAGAATAAACAAGATGAACGTCTGCTTAGAATCTAGAAATCCAGCAAGATCACTGTGTCCACCTGAAATAAGAAAATGTACATTATAGCTTTCCTTTACTCCATTAAAGAGCTGAGGCCTCAGAGCAGCCAATTAATAGGAAATTTCAGAAAAGACTGGAACTTTCAAAGAGCTTACTCACACACAACCAGAAGAAGTGGTTTGCTATACTAGGTGAAAAGGTGCAAATTGCTTAAAATTCAATGATAGTGATGTTTAATTACCAGTATATAATATTAGCAAAAAGTTGGAACTACAAATGGTCCCTATGACCTCAATATATAAGGAGAAGGGTAGAAGAGAGTCTAACCATATTTTCTTCTTTCTGAAAGAGAAAAAAATTGCCAAACATTTGCATTTAAGGAAATTGTTAATGAAAATAGATTTATCTGACAGTTTACACTTACAATAGGGAAATATCTATTTGATTATTTTGCTCATTAATAGTGTATACCTGGCAGTCATGAATGCTAAGGTACAAGATTAGAGCAAAGGTTGAAATTACATGTCAGCTAAGTTTGACCAAGATTCTCTGTGGCTTGACAGCTATGTAATCATTCTTTATTTTTGCACAATGCCGATTTTTCATAAATGTATTATGAAAAAGAGGCTTTAAAAAGTTCATGCATACATTCCAATACCTATAAAATTCCTGAAGCCCCCTCATATGTAAATGATATTTTTAGAGATTCCAGTAAATAAATCATTCAAATTCAGAAAAAGAAAAATAGTCTCTAGAAAATGTGGCAAAATTAAAGTGCAAGACAGGCTAGTTAATAATTAGCAATTGTAATTGAGGTAAATTTCTCCCCTGAAAACTTCAGAATATTAAAGCAGATATAAGTTACACTGCACTTTCTATGGAATGCAAAGCAACACCAATGATTGTTAGACTGTTCATTCAGAAGGCCAGGTAATTGTAGTGCACTGAGTCTGGGCTGAGTCGCAGAGCCCAGAGGGGGGATGCGACACTGTTTCACAGGGTTACTGAGGATTGGATTCAACTCCACAACAAGGAAGTGAGTTAGTCCTTTATTCTACTAAAAACTTCAATAGTTATTCAGGCCTCTAACCGACATTTCAACTTCAATGTAAACAAAACTATACTCCATAATTGCTTAGGGCAAGACTCCAGTCAACTTATTTTTACTAATATTTTCCTCTCAGAAAGATGTCTCTCCTATTGACTCCTACTTTATAACATAGATTACATGCTCTGGTAACACACAATTATTTCTACTACCACTATTATAAGATCTATCACCAACATGACTCATCTTTTATAATATTATTTATTATGCAGATGATTTGAGGTAAATATATATAAGCACATATATTTATACTGGATTATTATACTGAATGTTGAGTTTAATATATATATATTTATATATATTATACTGAAAATGCTTACTTGTCTCATCAAATCTCTTGAAGACTGCTCCCTGGCCAATTGATTAGATTTAATGTCACGATTATATTTTATGTCAACTTGATTGTACTTATGTGAAGGTAGGGACGGAGTCTAACTCCTCAATCAAGACACAGCCTGTACTGCTCCCTGGGGTTGTGACCTCTTTATAAGAGAGATACTGAGTACTTCTCTCCATTGCCCCTCTTGCCCTCCTGTTGATCTGAATAAGCATCTCTCACTCTGGGGATGTCAGCTCCCAGGATTGGCAGGCCCTATGGACAAAGGTAACCTGCCATGTTCCTAAAGACCTTACATGCATGTGATTCTGCACTCATAGGTTGACGAACTCTCAGCTTCTCACTTCACTTTCCTGCTTCACCCATGAGCAGCTGCATGAGTCTGCAGAGGGAGCTGGCTAGCATGACACTCATGGACTTGTTGGGTCACCTTTTTGGTAGAAAGTGCTTTCCTGCACATAGGCATGCCACTAGTTTTCTTCCACAAGAAAACCCAACCCAACACAGCTCATATGCATATGGAAGCCAAACAAAGATGACGGGAGCAGAATTGATGTCTTTGATTCACGGTGTTTGTGAAGAATATAGGATAGCCATAGGAAAAACAAATCTGTTCCTTAAAAATAAGGATGTCTAGATTTAATATCAGATAATTTGGTTATCTTCTGAGGATGTTGTACTCTGTATTTATGGGGTTCTAGGAGACAGAATCTTCTGGATATAAAAGATATTCAAATGTGATCACAGATAATCCAGGCTAATACCCCCAGCTTCATCACATAGAAAAGCCTTCATCTCCCATAGCTATCCCAAATATAGAAACATCAATAGGTTCTAGTATCAAGTGCCATTACAGATATTTCTATATTTTTCATTTTCTCTTTCCTTTGCTTTGCCATTTATTTTGAATGTCATTTATGATTTGTTTCACCTATATTTTCTTGTCATCAATTTTCAATCTCCCTAATCATGAGATCGCTATCCTAATCAGCTATTTGTTATATGCAATTGGGCTTTCTATTCCATAGTGATAGTTGTCAATTATTCACGGCTGGTCTCTTGTTATACCTTTTTTCAGTCTCCTTTATTTTTGGAATATAGAAGCAACTACACAATTATTCTTCAAGCAGATGACTTTGTACTTCCTCTAAGCCAGGGGTGCTCAATACATTGATTGCAATCTACTAGTCAATCACAAATATAGTGTGGGTAGATTGTATGGCATTAAAAAGATAGATGCAAGCCTATCATCTATCCCTTCACCTAACTGCTGATATACAACACACCCAATCGGATGCAATCTTGGTGTCAAATAACTGTGCTAAGTGCAGCTAAACTGACAAGCTAAGTTACATCAATTTTTAGACCTTATTATTTTCCTCTTAAATGTAAGAAAGGTTATTAAAATGAGTGGTGGTACTGGACCAAGTAAGAAAGCAAAAATATAATATTTTCATACAGAATGGGAGATTTTGACACAACAAGCCGACATTAGGTTGAAGTCCAGAGTGCATTGGACAGCTCTGGAACTTAATCACAGAGAGAAAGAAACAAAATATGAAAAAAATGTTCTACCTCCTTGAATGCACTATTTGGCTCTATTTACTGATGTGAGCCATTCTTTTTCCCACATTAAGGTCACTAAGTTTGGACTGAGCCCTGGTGCCATAGTGGTTGTGTGTGGGACTGCGGCCCACTGGGTTGGTGGTTCAAATCCAGCTCTCCAGGAGCAAGGCTGAGCCTCCTATTCTCACCAGAGGGCAGTGATTCCCCTCACCAAAAAAACAAATTAAAAAAAAAAAGATCACTAAGTTCAGGTCCCATTCTACCTTGACAAATGATCACTTGGAAGTGTGCTTGAGGCTGGTGGTCACCAGCTACTCTCAAGACTGTGTATCCCTGGTCCAATCATTCAGTACAAGTCATTAGAGTCAACTCAAGTAATGACAAAAAAGGTACTTAGTTAACTGTGTTGTGCAGTATGGACTCATGTGGTATGGAAGGCACGTAAACAGACATTGTACATATAAAGAATTCTCAATGCCTTTATGAATAAATGTAATAAATAAAGATATGTTTTTCATTTTTGTAGTTGGCAGATCGCTTTGACGTGATCATTTTATAAGTAGCCCGCATGCTGAAAAATTGTGAGCCACCCCTGCTCTAAGTACATCAAATGTATTTCCCTCCATGCTGTCATATTTGTTTGCCTTATGATCTAAAAATCAATAAGAGTATGGCAGATGTTCAGCCTTGCTATGTTTTGTCGTGGTCTTTACAGTCTCTGAGTTATAGAAAGGATCAATTTCTAAGTATACTTTCAAAAATCTGGACAAATGCATATATGATTAGTTGTCATAAGACTCCTGGAGGGGCAGTGGTTGGGATCGCAAGCTGCTCTGGGGGAGGAAGATGGGCAGTCTATTTTCATAAAGGTTTACAACCTTGGAATCTCTATTGGGCACTTCCACTCTAGGATAGCTGTAAGATGCCACTGATGGGTGCTGGTGGTAAAGAGGCAACTCTATGAAGTGGAAGTTATTTCAATACAGAATTTCTGGGAGAGTAGGTTAAGTTTTTAAAAGGGAGGACAAATTTACAAAAAATTTAAGGGCAAGTACAATGGTCCATTAGTAGTAATGGAGTGATATTGTATTATTAGTGCATGTAGTTTTGGTTTATGCTGTATTTTTAATTTACTATAACATCTGAACCAAAAGTTTGTTTACTTTTATTACTTATTGGCTTTTTAAGCACATAGAAAAATAAAAAAAGCAAGACTTTAAATTTGCATGTAGTACCCAAAAAGATCCTGTATGAAACAAGTTCAAATTAATGTCAGATAAATATCGATTTCAGTGTTACACCGCACTACATCATTATTAGTGTGGACATTTAAAATATTTAACAGCATTGAGAGTGTATTAGTGAAAAATATAATTCTTTAGAAGTTGCTATTTTTCTCACACAAAATAATTAATATAAAACATTTTCCCTGTGGGAACTGAATAGAAGATTATTAATTAATAGTTGAAATCCTACTTATATAATATCGTTACTCAGTGCTATGATACATGCAGATTTTTTTGTTAGAAAAAGCATCCCTTAAATCCTTTGTACAATATAGATTCATGAGTCACTAGGATACATGATTAGCTCCACAGGCCTCAATTATGCCACTAAATTGTCTACATTAATCAAAAAGCAAGAGGTGCAGATGGACACATGTTTGAAGTTTACTACAACACATTAACTTTATGCCCCAGATATTTTAAAAGATTGTTTACCCATCACACACACCATCCTAGATTGTGTTCGATGAAGGACCAGGCAATGTTGTATTCTACTGTACACAGCTTGCTATGAGTCAGGAATAATTTGTTAGCCCTTAGCAACAATTGTCCAGTGCTGTCTCATAATAAGTAGTTAAAATGTATTTGGCTCATGTAGCCACATGGAACAGAGTACTTTGCCATTAGTATTGTTTCCCATGAGTTGATTCCTATTCAGGGCGATCCCATGTGTGCAGAATAGAACTGAGCAGTGCTCCGTATGGCTTTGCCAGCTGTAACTTCATGGAAATGGATCAGCGCAGGCCTGACTCCGAGGGAGGTGTCAAGTGGGCTTGAACCAGTAGCCTTTTAGCTCACTGTTAGTAATTGCTTACCCATTTGTATCACCCAGTGTCCCTGCACCATGTTTAATCTTATTATAAAAATTAATTAACTTAAAAGTTATCTACAGATGGGAAGTAGTCTATTAATCAGAAAGAACAATTTTAGAATCACAATTATGTTTAGGCCACCAGCTGTAAAAGCGTTTAGGAATCAATTTAATATCATCTGTTTTTCTCTGCTTCACCCAGCACTGTCAGAAACATGAAGGTGGTATACATGCATCAGCTGTTCAAAAGCTGGGGAGCACTTAAACAGAACCAACACTGGCCTTTCCAGTGTTCTGTCTGAGCGAGTTAATTAAGGGTTGTTTGGTTTTCTCGATCTAATGGTGGGAAGTGTGTTTATTATTTATTTTAGGTAAAAAATAATGCAGCTGAAGAGTAAAGCATTTTTCCTTAACATTTCACAATCACGTATAAAATTCAGAGAATTAAAACTTTTTAATATATCCTACAAAGTATTCTCTGAAATGGTATGTTTTTCTTGAACCTAATTCTTAATTAGCTTTATTTAAAATTAGAATGGTCAGGAGCACCTCTCCAGTTAGTATAACATTGATTTCTTTTTCGTCTCATTTATATAAACAAAAATTTCAATATTACATTAGGACACATATTTTTAACAATTTAACAAAATATTTAAAAATTCTACTCCAATTTCAAAAACACAAAACTAAGGCTACTACACCACAAGGACCCCTAGGGAGTGAAGTGGAGCTGACTGAGAAGGAATGCCAAGAGGAAGATGTTCTGGCAGAAGGAACAATGATGGGAGATGTGAAATGTTCTCAGAATGGTAAATATCACAGAGGGATGCGTATATGGTACAAGCAGCTGCAGGACTGTAGCTGCAAACAAAATGATTGACTTTTTGGGTGTGTGGAATATGACATTCTATAATCAGTAAACAGGATCCACTGAAAGATTTTAAGGACTTTCAGTTTCCCCAAGAAAAGCAAACCAGGGCTGGCGTGTACCTACTGAATGCCATCGTGGAAACAATAGATATGGTTGAAGGAGCGTGTTCATTTTACTTGGTCCACAAGCAACTGTCAAGTAATTGTGCAATATTACTTGATGTGATTGCACTATGGAAAGTTATGGTATCTGTAGGAGCAAACAAGAAAATGATTAAAACAGCAACAAATGACTTCTTGCATAACTCCTATAAAAGATTCCTTTACAGTGTTAAAAAGCAAAACTGTCACTTTGAGGATCCTATCTAAGTCAGGATATTTAAACATTTTCTGTATGCATGGAAAAGCTAAATAATTGATAAGAAAATCCAAAGAAGAATTGAAGCATCTGAATTACTGTGCTGCTGGTAAAGGAGTCAGAAAGTACATAGACTGCCGGGGGAAGTGATTAATCTACCTTAGAAGAAGTATAGCCACAATGCTCCTTCAGAAGCAAGGATGGCAAGAACTTGGCTCCCGTGCTAGCTATATTGTCATGAGGGACCTATTCTCAGAGGAAGACAAGACATCATGCTTTCAAAAGCAGCACATCAGCGGGAACTAGAGGCCTTCAACAATAAAAATCTACACAGTGGCTGCAGCAATGAGCTCAGCTACAGCAACGGTTGTGAAGGCAAAGCAGTGTTTCACTCTACTCTAAGTCACACAGCTAAGGCCACCTGAGAAATTTGTGGAAATGCAACAGGAAAGTGAATCATGCATTTCGGAGAAGCATAAATGGCAAACTAGGTAGTATTTGCTGACACTGCCTGGGGAGAGATGGAAGAAAGAAGCTAACATTAGCACTGACATCACAAGGTCATTTAATTGAGAAGTTGGTCACATATTTGTATATCATAGGAATAGAGGAAATATCAGAATGATATTGAATAATTTGTTTTATGATAATTTTGTGCCATTAATAGGTGAAATTCGTGTTTTACATAAAAGGATACCAGACTCATACTTACTTGTTTCTAATAAACTGATGACAAAGTTATAAAGTGAAAAATGGTAACATCTTACTTGCATTTAATAAATTAGAGAGAAAAGGAAAAGGGGAATAATGAAATTGTAAACCTATGGAAACTTCCCATACACCTTTTGTAGCTCCTACCCATATATATATGTGTAAATAGGTTCTGTTATTTTTTTTAACATACAATATAAATGCTTTATTGGACAGTCACAGCTCATCTTGGCTGATTGAGTGTTTGGCCAGGCCTCTGAAACCCCACAGTAGCCATGAAGCTTCTCTCTGGGATCCAAGAGAGTAAGCCCCTCGCCCTCCCACACAGGCCCTTTCACGTTGCTGACGATGGAGCAGCTCGCACGGTCCATGAACTCCATGTACCCACATGCACTGTCCCTGGGTGACTCTGGCCGCTTGATGGGCTGCACATGGCTGGTGTCCAGGAAGGCAGCTTAGCGGAGGTCGGGGAGCTGTTCTGTTACTTTTAATTCTATTCGTCTATGAATTTTTAAAGTTCTCCGTACCTTTGTATGCATTGTTTAATGAGTACGTGACAGAAGAGGAGCAAAGATAAATCAAACCAAACTCACTGCCATTGAGTTGATGCCATCTCATGGTGACCTTTTTGACAAGTGTAGAAGGGTCCCAAGGGAGGCTGGTGGTCTAGTGATTATGCTTGGGCTCTGATCTGCCAGGTCAGTTCAAGCCACCAGCCTGTCTATGGGAGAAAGATGGAGTTTTCTACTCCCACAAAGAGTTATAGTCTTGGAAAATCCAAACTAAGATGCAGGTTAACCCATGCTAACAAGATATATGAAAAAGACCTGTTTCCAAGACTGACGGAGTATGTCAAGAACAAGTGCTCTGGAATAATGCCAATGATGATAAGATAGAATATGTTCAAGAGAGCAACTATAGATTTTTGAAGGATGATTTCCAAGAGGTGTCAAAGGGATCCAGTATCAAGCATCAAAGACCTAAAAACTATATCATCGTAAATGAGGGGGAGTGCAGATTGGGGACCCAAAGCCCATCACTAAGTGAAGCAACATCCTCTTACAGAGGGGTTGCAGCAAAGAGATGAGCCAGTCAAGGTACAGTATAGCAACAATGAAATGTGCAACTTTCCTCTGGTTCTCAAATGCTTCCTCCCACCGACTGTCATGATCACAATTCTATCAGACAGATTCAGCTAGACCAGGGGATGTACATTGGAGTCAGAATTGTGGGAATTTAGGATAGATAATCCCTTGAGATAGTGGAGGGTAGAGAGACAGTGGAGTAGAAAGGGGAAACAAAGTTCTGGGATCTTCATGTGACCTCCTCTCTGGGGTTAGTGAAGTGACACATTAGATAGTGTACGATATGAAAAGGTAATAACAATTTGTAAATTATTGGAAGTTCATGGGGGATGAAAAGGAGAAAGGGGAGATATGGGGAGTTGGAATTTAAAAAAATAAAGAACTAGAGGAAAGAGGGAAAGAAGAGCTTATGCTAGGGGGAGTTCAAGTAGAAAATGTTTGTAGATGAACGTGGCAACATGTGTACAAGTATGCTTAATATGAACAATGTATTGAATGTTGTAAGAGCCCCCAATAAAATCTATATTAAAAAAATTTTTAAAGGCCATTCAACTGACTTTGAGATTCGAAAGGTTAATTTCAGGAACGTGAGTCAAAGGAGAGATGAAGGCAATATTTAGGTGAACATTGATAGAATATCATTTGAAGATATGAGAAGTTTGTAGATAATAATTACTTTAGAAATCAAAACAAGCATGTAGAAGCATTCTGTTAATTTAAGACCATTTTTCAGTCTTTCAAATGCCCCCTCATCACACTCCCTTAGGTGTGACCCTGGCGGCAGCAGTCCCAGTCCTTGGCTGAAGGGCTCCCACAGTCTTCTCATCTCCTCAAGATTGGCTTGAGAAATAAGACCACACATGAAAGAGAGTGACGAAATGCAGTGAGCCACATTTCTGTAATTACTTGCAGGAATTTAATTTTCACATTACCACAATATTCAGAGAATACACTGTGACTATAGGCAGGTCTTCCATACCTACTAAAGAGAAGGAAGGATATTCAGAAATTATGATGTGTGGAACATCAAAAGCAAGTGGGAAATGTACCCCTTCAGGAGGTAAGGACACCACCAAGGGGATGGAGATCTAAAGATTGAGAATCAATTGGCCGGATCACTCCTGGAGTGAGCACCTCAATTCTGAGGGACAATCACCTTTTAAATATTTTATTCAAATTGTCTAATGCCTACAAAGAAATCATTATTTCACAATTTAAGGATACTGCTTATTATATGGAATTTTTGTTAAACAGTGGTTCTTCCATGTCTGTTACCTAAACATGCATTTTACTCCCTTTTTTGGAACTCCTTGATAAGGAGAAAGATGGATTCTTTAAAGTCACACCAAAAGATAATTCAACTCATAATAATTTTGGAATCAAATAAGAAAGCATAAGTGGAAGGATATATGGCCACAAGATATAAACCCAGAAGAATCTGGAGTTACGGTATACTTTCAATTTTGCTTTATATGTAACATTGAATTGTTGAAATGAAACTCCTATAGGTTATTAAATCAAAATATTTTAACCCCCTATATGGGAGTGCATAGATGTCAGGAAAGCCTCAGTGTGGGAGAGTCCCCTTCCCCCTTAAAGATTTACACCCGGGACACACTCTGAGTCAGACTGACTGGCAGAGAGTCAGTGTTGATTTTAAGTGGGGGAGTTATATTACTTATAATATAAAATAACAGCAGAGAATGAAGTCACTCAAAATTGTGAAATGTGAATGTTTTTTAGCATGGATAAATTATTTTTGCCTAAGTGAGAATGGAAAAGAGAAAAAATAAAATTCAACCTTGGTGTTAGACTGGTGACATCAGAAATGAGAACAACAGGGGTGTAAGGACAGCTATCCTATGGCTTGTTAAAGACAAATAGGTAAGTCTCTCCAAAGAGGCATAGAGATGTCCCTGGCTCTAGAGGTCAGTGAAAGTCTTGAATACCATCTTTAAAAAATCTATTTTCAAACTTTAAATACTCAGAAAAATAATGAGAGGAAACATGTAAGCACAGTCACAGAGCACTTTCATCAATTACTTGTGCTCATGACTGTAGAGAGTCCATAATCCTATCGCTTCTTCCATTAGAACAGATATCTGAAGCGAAGTGCAGTGACCAGAAGTCTCTCAATAAAAGCACTGTGTGATACACACACTTACTGTGGGGGCTCTAGTGAAAATGAAGGTGGCTTTACACATGCCAGCTAACCTCTCCATCTCTGCGTGGAACCACTGTCCGGGGTCAGGAAACAAACAGATGGTGGGTGACACAGCAGACAGAAGACAAATTACTGCGGTTATTTTTGTTTCTTAATTAAGTGGAGATAGAACATTGCAAAGCCTTTCTTATTATTATCATTGTTTACTGTTAAAGATTTCAATTTTAATATTTATCTTGGCATAAGTGACCTTCACTTATTAGGGCCTTATTTAGTTACAAAACTTCTCTGCTGTCCACTCCTTTTGAACACAATCTGGGAGGGCCAATTTCGTTGTGAGTTCCTCCTTAACACCCCCACAATCCCACTCCCTTCTGGTTGTGTTGCTGCTGCTACAACTGCCAGAAACCTCAAGCTGGAATACATCTCCCTGAATACAAAGACTAGACGGCCATACAGGGCAAATCAGCTACAAAATGAGTACACAGGTAAGCAATAGATAGGAGATGGCACCAAAGATTTGAAAAGGAAAGAAAGAAACCACAACAAAAATCCATTATCTTTACTTCCATTTTACCAGAAATGGTTTGAACACCGTCATCTATTAATTTGGTGGACTAGCACATCCAGAACAAGAATAGGCAATGATGAAAGAAAATCATTAGAAATTTATATTGCAAACTAAATAGGAATATGGACATAGCTAAAGAACACACAAATATACCAGAACATAAAGATAAGGGGATGGTTTCTAATATAATTCCAAAAGTTAGAAAAATGAGAGACGAGAAATGGAAGAAAATTATACCCATCTGGATCAAAGTCATATTAAAAGCAAGCACTTATTGTTTGGTACATTTTAAGTATTATGTAAGCTTTTTGCATAAGGGTGCTAATTTATTTAATTCTGACAACCAGATTTTAAGAAAACATTAAGTAACTCAACCCAAAGCCACGTAAACCTTAGAGGTACAAGAATAGCACCTTTGGCCATCAAGCATTATCTGAACCAGAGGAATCTGACTCCAAAGTACATGCACTCAGCGACCATGCTAAATTGACACAGCATGACCAAAGTAAGCTCGAAACAGACATAAGTGATAATGGAGGAGAAAGAGCCTAGCTGAAGGATGACTTGAAATTTCATATTGAAATTAGATTCAAAGCAAAAAAATAATAATAAAACACAATGGGCACTTCTAAACAAAGCAAAGATATGAAGAAATTAGTTGTATTTCTTTAAAACAAAATTTTTTTATGTTTGTGTCTCATACCTTCATTTTTCTTATGTGTATTAGTTGGATTTAGTACATATTTCAATCATGTCAAATAGAATTGCACCATTGCTCCCACAATCAGTTTCCAAATAATCTCTTTCTAAACTCCTTGACATCATCCCTCCTCCTCCCTCTCCCAAGATCCTTATTATACTTGTCCCTGTAGGTTCTTCAATCTTGGATTTCATATACGAAAAGCCAGAAAAGCATATAACACAGCTTCAAAAGGGTGACCTCTACTGATGTAACACCTCTGAGAGATACTCTACTATAACCAAACAAAAACTGAACAATACAAACCAAATATACAGAAAATGTTGGAAACTAGATCAGGTGCAGCCTGAATCACAGTGGGCCTTTCTTAGCTGGCGTTGCTGACTGGCAGTGAGCAGTGCAAAACCACCAGCTGCTCTGCGGAAGACAGAGGGGCAGTGTGACCCTGTCTTACAGAGTCGCTGTGAGTAGGCAAGGACTTGAATGGTAGTGACTCGTGAGTGCCTTCTCTATTGACTTAAATTTCATGACAAACAATTATCTAGTCCACTTTGACACTTAGAGACCCTATATAGCAGAGTAAGACTACTCCAGAGGCTTTCTAAGGCTGTAAGTCTTCATAGCTTGCTTGAAGGTGGCTGTGGTTTTCCACTGGTGACAATTGACATCATTTTCACTTTCCAGTTTTAGTAAAAATGATGCTGTTTCATTATTGCTATGTTCACCATCCAGACTCATTGCACACTATATTTTTTCATTATTTTTCTAGGAGGTATAACCCATTCCTTATATAATCTAAAAGCATGAAGTTTGTATAAGTGAATAATTGATAAAATAAAAAAACTTGAAATTTCATACTACAAGTACCTTAAACGTATCTTTCACCTTCTTTAATACTTTTATTTATTGATTGATACTGCCTGAGACTAAGCACCCTACTTACTTGATCAGTATGCTGAGCAAATAACATGAGAAGCTGGACTTTATGAATAGCAAAAAGGTGTTTAGTTGTAGGAAAGCTCATTAACTGCCTAATGGTATAGAGGACACATCTGCTTGCCAGAAGCAAAGAGGACTCAAACTACTTCCTTCTGAAGATCAAAGGACACAGCGTCTATTTGGATTACAACTCAATGAAAATAAAAATCCTCAAACCATATTAATGAACAATAAGATAAATGGAAAATGTGTTGTAAGAGTGCCTTACATCAAGAGTTTAAGACTTCATATACTGTTTATGTGGTAGTCATCTATTGTTAATGTGATAGTCATGCTACAGTTTGCCAATTTGAAAAGATTGTGAATCGAGTGGTGTTTAGCTTGTGAATCAGGGCATAGCCTCTGTGTGGGCATGGTCTTCTCCTGAGGATTCTGGGAACTCCGGTATTCCTCCTTGGAAGTGGAAGACAATCTCTCTCTATGCTCACTCCCTGAGAGACTCTCTACTGACAAGATACATGGAGACAGACTGATGACACTCGGAGCCTCAGAGCTAAAATGTCCATTCACTGACCTGTGATCTTCCTGCATTTGGTGTCACTACATGTGTTGAATGAGTCTGAAGAAGAATTTATAGACTGGTACTGGGCCTAAGAACTAATATCAGACTTAAGGGTTTGGACTGGACTGAGCTAGGATATTTTCTAAATATTCAATTTTTATTGTATAGAAACCTCATTCTGAGTAGAATCATATGTATATAAGAAAAACATAGTTCATCAGGAGGAGGAGCCAAACTTAACCGGGTGAGGTGAGGGAGTGGTAAAGTTGAGGATCAATAGATAAGGGAAGAACCTCAGCTTGATGCATTAACCCAGTGACTGTAACTTGGATAGAAATGTAACAATTGCAAGGCTGGCACAGTCCCAGGGATTATTTCCCTCTGATGTACACAGGGTTGTTATGGGTTGAAAGTGATCTAACAGCCAAAACAAAACATGAGACTAAGCTATTTTATACTGTGCATATCCTAGATGTCTAATAAGGTAAACCTTGTCCTGACAACCAGAGGTTCAAACCCCCAAACTGTCCACTAAGGAGGTTGCAGCTGTTGCTCCTGTAAAGATTGACAATATCTCAGAAACCTCCGACAAAGTCACTGTGAGTCAGAATTGGCACAGGGAAGCAGATTTCGGTGTTTGGTGATTAAGTCAAAATATTTGCACTTGAAACACACGTTTTTCTGATTCGCTTCCAAATAGTCACCTTTGAGAACACCCTACAAAGAAAGCATCTGGGGGGACCCTGAGTAGGAATCAAGCAGTAGGCAACTCACATCAGTATTTTTTTGACATCGAAAGAACCTTGACATAGAACATTCTCTGAGGAATACTCCTCCAAACTGGACCGGGCAGCTTACAATGGAAGATACATGACTCAACTGTAACTATTTGTTCATTTGTTTTTCTTTTAAAGTTCCAAATCCATCAGCAATATTCACAAGGATGCAGTGTGATTTTGGTTTTTCAAAAAAGCAATGTACTAACCACTATGTCAAATTTGGGTTAACCAACACTCCCGTTGATGCAATTTCAACTCCAAGCGACCTTGTAAGAGTAGAACCGCTCAATGATGTTTCCCACACTGCTCATCGAGGCAGACTGAGCACATTTCCTCTTTCTTCTGGATAGGGAGGGACTGCCCACTTTCCAGTCGGTAGTCAAGTGTTTCCTTAACCACTGTGACCACAGGGTCTTTGGTTAATTTGGAAGAGAGGTGCTTGAATACTAGAAGTATAGTTTCAAAAAATATTTATCAAGAGATGTAAATGAGGATATTAAAGCAAGCTTAAAAAGAATGATTGAAAACACAGTACAAATAATTTTCTATAGAATACTCTTACTATAAATATAATTATATGTTTCCTTATTTTGTATTTGAGTCTCCTTTCCCAAAGAATGTTGTCTATGGATTTATTGTGCCTATCTGGTATTCATTAAATGCTATTGTATTTCAATGCAAATACATAACCAAATTTAATTAAGAAATATAGTGGTAAAATTATATCTGTACTCATTGACATGGATAAATTTATAGTAATCTATATGTTGCCAGGATGCTAAAATAATGAATGAAATATATTTTATGGAGTATGTTAAAAGTTGTCAAATTTGGATGATATGACTTTATAAAATATTGATGTCTTGAGAAGGCATAGAGTTTAGCATTGAATAGAATAGGTAAGTATTAAGAGTAGTTAATATATATTTGAATATATAAAAGGTATCAATACCAGCATAATTCCAAGTGAGTATTCACATTCACATGATATTATATGATAAATAGCATTTGACAGATTGTGAAATAAGATTTAGAGAATAAACATATTCCTTAGTGAGAAGAACAAGATATAGAATAAATTTTTGTGAGTCCTCTTATGAAATTATTTCTAACATACCATGAAATATGGCACTTACTGAGGAACAATCATGCAATACTTTATGTATGATACCCTAAATTAGAGCAGGTTGTAACTCACAGAAGGGCGTTTGTTCCACTACTTCCTTTAGGAATTCAATCCAGTATTTAACATCACTCTGTAATTGAAGAACATCTCTCCTGCTTTAGGAAAGAATCCAACCCCTTAGTACATTGTGTCTGTGTTTGTAATTAAAGTTAGCACAGTTGATGAGAAGAAAACATTCTCAAATTTGTTCTTTAATGAGCCATCTTATAGGGTACTAACACACTAGGAGTAGTAGTAACTTGTCTGACTCAATCACCTGCCCCACATACACATTTTAAGTCTTTTTCTATTCAATTTCGCCTATCTGTCCTGCAGAAGTAACTGCCGTGGAAAGTTTGTGTGTCACGCAGCTGATTTTCCTTACAAATCAACCACCTATTCTTGCAGCCCCAGACACTCATATGTGAATAAGAAAGAGGTTTATATACCTGAGCAATTGAGCATTGAGAAAAACATCCCAGTCCAGATCAAGTCCATAAATCTGATATTATCCCATATGTCTGATACCAATCTATAAAGTTCGATCCAGATTCACATAAAACATGCAATGATGCTGAATGCAGGCCAGTGGGTACAAAAGTCCTGTGACTCCAGGGGCATTGTAAGCATCTCAGTGATGGCTGGGGTCTTCTTCGTGTGGCATCGACTGTTCTCAGCGTCAGGGTAGCTTCATGGAGCTTCTAGTCAGAAATATCTTACAGGGAGTGAACCTTGTCAGTAGAGTTCCTAAGGGATTGAGGTGAGATAGAGAAGAGACTCTTCCATCTGCAAGGAGGAGTATAGGACTCCACAGAGCCTTGATTGGCTAGCCCTTCCCTCTGAATCCTCAAATTGACACCACAGTGTGTCATTACCGCACAGGGTCTCAACGAGTCAGACTCCACTAGATGGCAGCGAGCTTGTTTAGATAGGGTTCCTGTGAGTCAGAATCAATGGAAGTAGAGCAGGTAAACTATGTGAACCCATAGACAACTAGATACTGATCAGACTGTTTTGGAGTATTAAGTTATCCTGTATATCGGGGATGTTTTCTCAATGTTCGATTTCTCTTGTATATAAACCTCTTTCTTACTCACATGTCTGAATTTGTTTCTCTAGCCTACCTACACTAACACATCCTATAAGGTCAGAGTTATTATTGGTCTGCCTGTTTTGGAGTATTCTATTATCCTGTATAGCTCTTGGATTTTGCTAGGTTTACTTGATATTATGCTACTCAGCTAATCGATCAGAATGAGATAGTGAAAAAATGTTCATTTCACTATTTTTGACAATTTATTTGCATCATTTCTGATCACTTTAAAAAATGCTGTGAGTGCAGAACCTACTAACTTCCCCCTGTTACACAAGGATAAAGAAAATTCACCATCATCAGCGACCAAGACTGACTCGGTAGAGGGCAGACTGGCCTCCCACCCAACCACTTCTCCCACTAACTGCCCCCTCCCACAGCAATCTACTTTACAGCAGGGCTCCATAAGTTGTTGCAATGGCCACTCAGAACTCAGAGATAATACAATTGCTGGATGCACTAAGAAAGTTAGGTGCAAATCTTCAGCTATCCTCTGTGCATCCAGGTACACTTTTTCTCTGGTTTCTGTTGCCCTCTCAGCCACATGACCCTGGGTGATGGGTTGATTCTGCAATTTTACAAAGCTCTTCATATCTCCCAGTAAATTTCCAAAGGGCATGTGATTCTAGTTTAAGCCCCAGCCTGAAGGCATTCAGCTCTGACTCCATGTGTCAGTAAACCTACCTCCCCTTAAAGCCTGGAGGCACCTCACGCCACAAGCTAGCCTCTTGACTGAGATGCTCATCTTTACATGTTTTGGCGCTGCAACTCTGCAGTATCAAGGGGGCTCAATATGCAGCAATCCCTGAGTCCAAATGAGGTATTTTGCTCCTGCTTATTTTTTAATGAGCACGATGGCAATCATAAATGACCCTGTTGACCAATTACAACTAAATCCTGTCAATGACTTCCCTTACTTTATCAGGGAAATATCAAGTGGGGCATATATGTATGAGTTATACTGAAATAATTTCAATATATTCAATCTGGTTCTATAGTTTGGAGTTGGGTTACAGTTGTAATTTGAACTTCTTTGTGTACTAGAATTATCTGAAGTTTTCCCTTTACTTTTTGCTAATTTTATCTTTTTGCAGCATGCCAATTCATGTTTTTGGTTGGTTTGTTTTTATCCATAGGTCATCTATTTCTCTAGGGCAGGGGTCCTCAAACTTTTAAAGACCCCTTGGATCATTGCAAGGGATAGTATCACCCACTTTATGAAGCATTGCATTAGGCCATTTGCTTTAAAGTAAATGGTAATTATTTCCTACCCCCAGCTATAACAATAGATCCTATATTTTTGCATACAATCTTTCATGTGTATTTAATGTGTATACAATGTGAGTTTTGAAGCCAATTCAATGTTTCCTTCCTTATCTGTTATGCTCACTCCACTTTTAGTCACATTGCCATCCATAAATGGGACAGTTTCTGGGCAGACTGTCTGCTCCATTTGTTTCCTTGTCTCAATTAATATCACTCTGGTTTAAAATGATATGCTCAAAATGATGCCCAAAGGGTAACCTCCATTTATTTTTAATCTTGTTATTTTGGATTTTTCAGTCTTTTATTTGAAAACAATTTTATGAATATCATAGACAATTCTGTTGCTATATATCTATATTTTCAGGAAGTAATAGCAATTATATAAATGTATTTACCAACAATATATTGTTTCTTTCCATTAGCTTTGTTGTCTTTTAGTATCTGACAATAGAATTGTACATAGTTCTCTTTCCAGAGGACTTATCTTTTGTTAGTTTAATGTTGTGGTAAAATGCAGTGTAATTTTAAAAATTGATAATTATGAAATATAATGTCTAATATACTATCACCAACCACAATACAAGTTAGGAAATATTTGGGTTTTCTTTTTTGGAGGCATCACTGCCCTCTGGTGGTGGGAGTAGGAGGCCCAGCCAGGAAATACTAAATTAGTTGCTTATTTTTAATTTTAAGAGACTGCTTTCAATATGAAATGAACTTCTTATTAATGATTTGTTTTGATAACACCATCATTTAAAGGAGTCTGCTTTTAATTTCAGTTCACTATTGCATTAATCTGTTTTATAATAAGCTTGGATTCTTGATGAAGCCACTCTATATTATATTTTAGTTTCTATTTTTTATTTCATTGATAATAGTGCACTTAATGTTTTATATGTGTTTATGAATAACTTACCTTTCCCTTTTATGTCATCAGACTTTTTTATATCATTACCAAGACTTTGAATATCATGGGAAAACACAAAACAAGTGGTTTTACAGCATTTGGGTGTGAAATGAGGGCAGTGGGAAGAATTGTTTGCATAAAATCTTCTTGAGTGGATTGGCTTCTAATATGAAGATCCATCTCATCTAAGTACATATGTTTCATATCTTATTAACTACAAAATTATAGTAGCATCTCTTTCAAATGGTATACTACTGGTAATTTTTGTATTACTCTTCCAGTATTTTATTAGTTTGTCCTGAAGAATATCTTACTAATTTTTGAATTAATCTCTTGAAAATTAATTTATTAAGTTGAGGTTTTGGGACCATACTTTTCCTTTATTTAGCATGTAAACTGAATCTCACATGTGAAGTATTTTCATTATGAAGTTAGAGATTTGTTTTTCAAAAATAATAAAATAAATGAAATTCTTTAGGTAGAATCTACATGTTTAACTTAATTTCATTATAATAAACGACTGCCTCTCTCCCTCTCTCTCTTTTTTTTTTTTTGTGGCACCACTGCCCTGGTGAGAGTAGGAAGCCTAGCCTTGCTCCTGGAGTAGGATTTGAATGATCAACCTGGTGGGCCGCAGTCCCGCACACAACCACTACATCACCAGGTCTCAACCTTCGACTGCCTCTTTTAATCTCTTGTCACATCCAAAAGGTACAGTTCTTACACCTTATTCTCTGGATCACCTCTCCTATTTGTGTACTGAATGAAGGTTTACAGAATAAATCGATTGGTTTCACATTCAACAACTCAAATACATTTATTGCCATCAATAACATTATCTTCCTTCCTCCTATGTTTCTATTCCTCTTTCTTTCCAAACTGGGTAAGTGTTGGCCTTTTGTAGATTTCCAGTGGGTAATTTTTTTTATAGTGGGCCTACCTCATTAATATTGTTACTCTGTATTTTGCTTTGTTGAAAATTGAACTGGGGGATAGATGTCAGAGATGCATATGTGCCATAACTTGGGGTCCCACTGGTCAAGCAGTAAGCCTTTTATCATTGAGTTTTATTCCACATATTTCTTTACTTTATCCAGGACCATTTAACATTATCCCTTGCAGAGAAGTTGGTCGTGACACTTGGACACCATCCAGTTCTTCTGATCTCAAGGCCATTGAAACTGATGTCTGCATCGTCCTTTAATCCAGTGGTTCTCAACCGATGGGAACCCTCTCCCAGGGCTCTCCAAAGACACTTGGAAAATATATACACATTTCAAAATGTGTAGTTACATATTGTGTTGAGATTAATCACTGTGATTTCATTATGTTAGATTTGTAACACTGAAAATACATATCTCAGATATTTACTTGATGATTCATAACAGTAGCAAAACAGTTATAAAGTCGCAACAAAAATAATTTTATGCTTGGGGCCCACCACAACATGAGGAAATATATTAAAAGGTAGCAGAGTTTGGAAGATTGAGAACCACTGCACTAAACCATTGGGGTTATTGAGACCACATGTCTTTAGGGTCTGCACTCTTCATTCCTACCCTAGAACTGAAGAAGGAACCCGATACCTTTGAAAGTTCTGTATTAGTCCACTACTCATTACATTCAACACTGTGAAACCTCAGGAGAAAGCGAGGCTTTATGCTTGCAAAAGTATTTACAGATTGGAAACCCAAAGAAGTCGGTTTTTGCCATGTCTATGGGGTCACTATGAGTCAGAATAGATGCTATGATGGTTTGATTTTGCCAGTTCTGACATTGAGGATGTAAATCTTGGGTGAGTCTCTATATCTTTTATCCCAACACCCTATGGAGCTTTGAGGCGAAGACCTTTCGATGCTCTTAAAGTCTTTCTTTCTTCTTTTGTGCTATCTAAGCAATGGATTTTTAATGATTTTTGTAATCTAGTATTGTACTCAGGAGATGTTCACATTGTTGACAGCAAAAACACTATTTGTAAAAGATACATTATCTGAAATTTTAGGTACAGTAAACTATCAAAATATGTAATATTTACAAAAAGTATTTTGTGGAACTATTATCTATACATTATCATCATCTGTACAGTAATTGAGCTAGTTACCCATTGGACCCGATTTTTATGAGACCTCTAGGAAGTCCTGGTAGGTCACACATCTCAGCCTGCGCACCACATGCTCTGCAGTATTAAAAGGGGCATTATAAATGTGTCTACTTATGTAACACTTGCATTACCTACATAATCAAAACACTTTTAGTAGAGAATTGCCAGTCTAAATCTTTAATAACATTCTGTAAAATGATAACATCGAAGGAGTAAAAGGGCAGTAAAGTAGGAACTGTAATAGCTTCTTGTGAGTATATTACAGAGTGGGTGTGTTGAGGAGAATTAAAATATAAACACTTTACATTTTGTTTCTGTGCATTGGAAGCATGAATACTTTGTTTGCATCTGTGTGTTTATTGAACATGTGACTTTTTTCCTTGAAATAAAGATTTTTTCCCTATATTGGTTTAACAGAATCACAAAGATTCCTTTGGAAAATAGGTATTATATTTTCTTAGTTATAAATTAATCATAGAAAATAGAAAGAATAATGTGTCTTTCTTAGTATGCAGAGGTTGTTAATAATTTATAGGAACCCTAATTAAATTAGAATTTCAGGTGAGAAATATTTTTTTTCAATTTTAGTGTAAGTCAGTCCTATGAAATGTTTATCTGAAATACAGGCAGGAATCTCGTATTTTACAGAAACCAGAAGAGCAACCCTATAATGCCCAAGTATTGAATACTTTGTTAACCCTAAATGATGAGTTAGAAAAGCACACGAGTAAAATCATGATGTTTATGGTATCTCTTATGGCTGAATTTAACCAAACCTTAGTATATCAGTGTATTCCAGAACACAATTGCAACAATGGTTTCCTCAAGTTGGCATGTCTGGATGCTTTATTCTCTACTCTTTTTTTTTGACGGGGGGGGGGGGGCAGCATTTTTCTCTACTCTTTTGGAAGAATTAAATGTAAGTTGAAAACAAACTTTATGATTAAATCACCTGCTAAGATTGACTGTCATATTTTGGGAGCCTAGAAACAAAAAGTTAATGTATTCTTGTGATTTTTTAACATAATAAAAAACTTAAAATCATCCCTAATGAAATTAACCCAATATTGGAGGTTTCTTCCGAACATAAAAGGGTTAATTTGTTTATTTTCACATATATAAGCCATATATCATTAAAGGCTGAATGCTAATCAATTCATTAAATGTAAAAAGATAACGTTGTTTGCAAGAAATCAAAGAATATATGATTAAAATATACTCAATATTCAAACATGCTGATCTATTTGTTTTTCTTGTCATTAAAAATGGTTTCTAGAGTGAAAAGTACAATATTGCTTAATAAAGTCTGGAAGTCTTTATAAAAGTGTGATTTTTAAACTCAAGACTTGGCTGAGTTGACATTTGAAACATGAATTTGTTGCCTTAAGACACAAACGAGCATAGATCTGTTCAGTGACATTTGATAATTTAAGCTTTGCACCTAAAGAACAGCTATGATGTGTAGTTATTGAATAACTAAAGAACATTCCTTAAGGTTAATAGAGTAATGCACTCTATGTTCTAAAATTTAATTAATTCATTATAAAACAAGTAGTAAGTTATCATAATAAACAGAGTGAAACCAGATGAAATTCTTATGTCATATAAGCTTGGAATTAGTATGTACTTATTGTTTAGTTTTACTTAAGCAGCGATTAAATAAAATTTAAATACTTAATTTCATGTTAAATTTATTTTGTTGATGGTGCATGATGTAGCCTAAAACCTACTTTGTACCTGGAAGCAAAAATATTTACTGATTAACCATTCTCAGTTACAGAGTGTTTAATATTGGCCACATAATGGGGGAAAGAAGGAATATGGCTAGTTGCATAATTATCCTAAAAGTATATATTCAATTGATATAACTCCAAATTTCAGCTTACTTTTTTCTACTCTCAAAACCATTTCCGTTTCAGAAACCCACAGGATTTAATATAAAGGGCTTAAATTGCTTATTTAAAGTTTTTGTTTCGTGGTATATGTGTAGTGGCAGTTAAAACTTAAACAAATCACTCCAAATATGGACTTGACTTATTCAATAGATGATATTCTCTGATAGAGACCAATATTGTGGACTGTACTGGTTCACACTAAACAGTTGTGGAGAATAAGAGGATGCTCTGTAGAAAACAGGAAGTCAATTGAGTTCTGCAGGATGAGTAAGAGATAGCCTGGGGAGGGGTTGTCAGTGGGAAATGTGAGAGAGTCTAACATACTGTTTCTCTAAGTAAAAGAAAACCCCAAACAGACATATGTTTCTAAGAGCATATCATGGACAATACCCTTCCCTGTAGTGTTTGCAGTGATTAAAATGAGTCTGCAGGAAAAATATTATTCTCACTGCAAAAGATGTCTGGTGATAGAATCGCAAGCATCAATAACACAGAATGAATTTTTCATACGCAACCCTGAAATATTTTCACATTGGTGAATTGTTTCAGCTGTGTCCACTAGTATAAGACAGTTAATTTAGAAAAACAAATTATACTGTGGTAAGAATACTAAAGGCTAAAAGATAATGATTTGAAGAATATACTGCAATATTTGCATATCTACTATAAGGGCTTGTGTTTCTATTTTATCCTCTGACCATTTAAGTGCTTTTGCAACATTTAGTCGTAGAGATCTATCTATTAGCAGAAGTCACGCTTCAGATAAGAAGAGAGGGCATCAGTGCTAGAACTGCAATAATTCCTAACTTCATAGGGGAGATCTAGTTCAAGTCACAGAAACGTACGTGGGTCAATCAGAAAGAATTGAAACCAAGGATCTAGGTCATATATGCATAGGTTTATCCCAGTGGACAATGCAGATAATGAAAACCATATGGACTATTGTAGTCTGTGTCTTATCTGGTCATGGAAATGGTCAGAGGGACAGTCAGCTCTTTGTTTTGTTCTACAGATCCTCATCATGAGTTGGGTCCTCGCACATTATTTGCAGAAGCTAAGAGCAATGGCAGTGAGTGAGGGCACTAATTCAGAGAAAGGAAGACAATCAGTAAAAGTTATGAGCCACGGTAGCTTCAGCTCATGGGGAAATGCTTACCAGTCAATCAGATACACGCCTAATGCCTCACAGTTCTCTGTAGAGTGGAAACTGGAGGCAAGTTATGTGAAGTCTCTTATGCACTGAAACAGAGTAGACATGTCAACCTTCTGACATTTCCAAAAGAAAAACAAAGCAAAACGAACCCCTCAGGCAGAGAGATGGAACGAATGATGTTGGACAATGGTAGAGACTGTATAGTTTGGAAAATCAATTAAATGCTAAGTAAAATATAATAACGAATGGGCTAAAATGATGTCAGCCTATAATGTCTTCAAAAGAATTAACCAAGAAAATTTCTGGGAACTAAATGTCCACCTCCTTAAAAACCACAAAGCGATCTTCGAATGAAATAGGAAAAATGTAAGTGTTCAGCAAGAATTAATGCTTTATCCCTGGGGCTGTGACTGTGGTCAGATAATAATTCTCTGAGAACCAAAGAAGATTAATGTGAAAGTGGGGGCAGGGAATCCATGAGAGAGAAAAGAGACACATAGTAGTTCTATTTATAAAATGAAGATTAGAAGCAAAACATATAATAAAAATATGTCAATTGTAAATCAAGTAAGAGATCATTGAGGATAGAATTCAGTTCTAAATCCTAAATAGCAAAGCTCTGTAGGAAGATGTGAAACACACACTATGTTGCGCACGCATGCACACACATACGACAGGGATGGCTTTTCACCTCACCGTTGACTGTTCACATAGCTTTAAGGAATTTCATTGATATACAGCCTTCCTAAAAGACAAGTGCAGAAGTACAAAGTTTGGAAGAAGCTAAAACAGATTCATTCTAAGACTGAGTTAATATTTATAGGCCTCAATTTCCTACTTAACCCTTGTAAGACCAAATAATTTTCGGCTTTGAGTTTTTAAGACGACGTGCTATAAGGTAACCCAGATTTGGTACATTTAGTTGAAGGCTGGGGTTCATGGGCTGAGGCTCATTTCCTCAGAATCCTCCAATTATACAGGCCCCCACCACTTGGCAGCATGCACTGAGAGTGGGATAGCAGTTTCCCATTAAACTACATAGTTGAAAAATATGGGTGGGTGCAACATGACTCTTAGGTCACAAAGGGAATAAAATATAGCTTGCATATGATGGTTTATAAGGTACTGGGTCAGTAATCAAAAAGACAGAAGCAACTCATTGGCAAGCAGCGCTTTAACATTTTTTAAGTTGACTCTTTAAAAATGCCAGACTTTCCTCTTAGAGGTAATTACTAGAAAGCAGAAGAGTTAATAAGTAATTACAGTCACAGAGAAGTATTTACATACCTGTGGCCATGAATTGTGTGTATGTCAAATTCCTATTGAGTTAAATGGGACTATAATAAAAGAAAAGTTCAAATACTTTAATATTTCAGAAAGTGACAAAATCGCTCATGTATACAAATCTACATATATCAAGGTAGGAGATATAAAATAGTTATAAACTTGTTATAACCTCAACATTGCCAAACACTGAGTGAAAGTAAGACATCTATTCCATATGTCGTTGCATAAATAAGCTGGTCGGCATACCAGCGCCTTCATGGGCTTTGTCACCATTACCAACCACAAAATCAGTCATTCAAAAACTGCTTACATCTCAGAATACTTTGAGAAATGTAATTAGAAATCCAGCTGATAAGTACCTTACATTTTTGCAAGCACAACAAACTGACTAGTCGCATTCATTTGATGCATTCTGAGTTGGGAATAAGATTTTTAAAGTGGTGGGGGTTGGGGGACGGACAAATTGAAGTGCTGTGCTCTTCAGAGGATATGAAAAGGAATGGAAATCATCGTGTGGGGAAATAAGAAAGGTGGATGTTTTCATTTCTTCATAGTGTATAGATTTGCCACAGTAGATAGCTCAAAATTTAATTTTCTCACAGTCCAAGAAGTGAGGAGCTAAATTCTGGATGTAGCTCTAGGAGAAGATGCTTTGTCTCTTTTAACCTATAAGAAAACCTGCAACCACTGGCCACGAGTACATTTCGGAGACTAAATCTTTTTGTTTGTTTTTTCTTTGTCTTTTTTCTTTTGTATCACTGCCCTCTGGTGGTGGGAGTAGGAGGCCCAGCCTTTGCTCCTGTGGAGCCACTGCTGGAATTGAACCTCCATTCCAGTCCTGCGCACAACCACTATGCCACTGGGGCTCGGCCCGAGACTAAATCTTTACAGGAGCAAAAACTTCAGCTTTTTCTCATTGAGTGGCTGGTGGGTTTGCACCACTGACTTTCCTATTAGCAGTCCAATGCTCCCCCAGCAACATCATCATGCACAGTTAGAGAGGTTAGAAATGCAATCTACCTTTATAGAAGTGCAATTAATTCCATCAAAGAGCTTATAAGAGGGTCCTGCTGATAGTCCCTTGGGTATCAGGCTCCAGGTGGATTATTCAAGCAGTGATGATGTGATTTCTGTCTCATTTTATGGTTTGAGTTTATGTTTACCAAGGGTTGGCAAAGCTGTGATCATTTTCTCACCCTTACTAAATGCTGAACCTTTTGAAGATATCTCAAATCATAGGCAGAAATGGAGCTCAGTGAATGTGATGTTTTCCACAGTTTAAAAATGGGAGGTGGAATTTAAAAGAAAGAACTAGAAGAAAGGGGTAAAGAGGAGCTCATACCAAGGGCTCCTGTAGAAAATATTTGGGCATGAATATGGCAACATGTGTACAAATAAGCTTAATATAAATGATGAATTGGATGTTATAACAGGTATAAGATCCCCAACAAAATCTATATTTAAAAAAAATAATGACTCTACACCAGACTAGAAACATATGTCCACCACCCTAGACCTATTAACCACCAGAGCATCTTCACTTCCTGAACAACATTAACTCTGTTGAGTCCAATTTCTAGCCTCTATTCAATATTACTAACACCTTTCTGTGCTGCTGGCCTCCTGAGGACTCACATTCATTAATGAAACTACAGCAATCAGATTTCTTTCTCTTGCCTGAAATGGCTTCCCTGAAATGGTTCTTGCAAGTTAAAATGAGTATTAAATGGAAGGTACGTTTAAACATTGTACTGATGTCTACATTGCAGGCTACGTATCCCCTCCTGTACTAGAATGAGTACTACCTCAGTAGGAATCTAAATAAGCACATTATGTCCACGTTTTACCTCTTTGTTCAGTTTATAACAATTCTCTACACCAGGGACTTTTAGAATGTTTTTGATACACCCTACAGAAAGAAGTTCATTTTAGTTTGTGCCCTAAAAAACGTATACATACATATGTAATGGTAGCAAAATATCATGAAACAAATAACTGCTGAAGACTGCTCTAATATTTCCTGGTTTTATTCTACTTTAATTCCATTTCAAAAATGAGCTGGTTGCAAGTCACTAAAATAATGTTATGACTCATAGTCATTTACAATGGATCACATTACAACACTTTTAATTTTGATTCCTAAAATCAAAATGTTATCATCTCTTCTTCACTTGAAAGTACACGTTTCTGTAAAGATTTACTTTATGTCCCTTTTCTACATTCTACCTTTCTCCTTGCCAAATTGACTTTACTACTGCTTCCATCCAAACACCCTTTGACTACTCAAAATTCTATTACTCTCCCAATCCTGTCAATAAACTGACTACCACAGAGTACAACTGTTCTGTGAATTTGTATGAGTAGGCGGTCTTGTCTCTCTTTCCTGTCCTCATATAACAAACATCGACTTTTCATGGAAGCTCAAGGTGAGAAGAGTTTTGTTTCAAAATTTGAATTGATAGGGCATGCCTATATATAATTCCTTAGTTCACCATCATCACATTAACCTTTTTAAAGTAAATCGAGCTGATCTCATGGGTCCCCATTCTCTTGTGAGGAAGCTGAAAACCTTCATATAGCTTGCATAACTTCCTGAAATCACAAGGCTTAAAAGACTGTTAGAGTCAAGAGCTCAAACTTTATCTTCTAACTGTATATCATGGTACTTGCAAAGTTTTGAATTGACTGAGACATATTTTCTCCTAACCTAGCAAATATGTGGTATACAGTTTTAAAATGACAACTTCCTCAAAAATAAATCTGACTTCTGAGTCTATTCCAGCTCACTGTGAAACTGAAGAGATTCCCTAGGCTCTGTGATGTGGCTCCAGTTGTGAGGATTTTTGTTTTCCTCATGCTGAATTGTAATCCATCCTGACTGTGGTGGTCTTGGTTGTTAGCTTCAATTCTTCTTCACTTTGGGCAAGCAGCACAGTTTTTTTGGATTCTGGAATCTTCCTTCAATTCAATGCTGGGTTCTTATTCACCAATTTGTCAGGTTACTTACTCAGCATACATGTTGAGGGAGTATGGTGAGAAGAATATGACCCTACTACCCACCTTTCTTAATTGTAAACCATTCACTTTTCCTTGTTGTGTTTGAAAACAATGCAATACTCTTTGTTTGCCATTATTTGAAGGGTTAGCCATATTTTTATGTACAATGTCAAATGCCCTTGTCTGGTTAATAAAGCTCAATTCCTGGTTATTCATTGCTGCTTGCTACAATCCACCTGACATTAGCAATGATACATATCACACCATGTCCTCTTTTATGTGGGACTTGAATTTCTGTCCTTTGCAATGCTGAAATATATTTGGATTTTAAAAAAAAGAAACGGAGGTTTGACTATTAAGAGTTATGTTAGAAAACAACATTCTAGTGCTAAAAGCAATACTGAAGATTTTTAAAACTCTGAAGAGAATATTTCAATGGAACTCCCCAAATACTGTCATGTTCATTTCCTCAGATAATTGCACCAATACTGAAAACCAAGAAATGATTTTATTGTAGATTATAATTATGCTTAACTATATATACTTTATTCTAAGATGCATGCATACTATTTTAAATCTCCCTATACTTTAGATCTTGAAAGCCTTGTAGATTGGCAAGAAATGAATATAATGAAAAAAAACTCCAATTATCCTAAGTGACCAGTCGAATGTCACATGTGCTTTGGATATATTGAACACTTCTATTTTAATTATCCAGAGAGAAAATCAATTATCCTCTTCATATGAATGGAACATTGCTGTACATTACTGAAATGCATATTGATTTTGTTCTCTTTGTTCATTGCTTGTGGAGAAATTTAAGCTTTTATGACAGTTAATGTGTTTATGGCCATATTTGTCTTTCCTACCTTTATTTTATTTCTGCAACACTCTAAGAATCTTGTTCTTAAGACAAGTAACCCAAGGTTGTCTTTGTTTTAAAAACAAAACTATGACATGTGCTTTTCTCCCACAAATGAGTATCTTTCCTATTGAAATAATATGGTCAGGGCTAAAGAAACACTGATTGGATTTTATTAACAATTTTGCTGCTTTGGTTTTTGATATTTTCAATTACATTCTACTCAACTTTTATTTGAGATAGAACAAAAAGTTTGGAACTCTAAAAGTGAAGGCATTACTCCAAATTATATATCCAGTAAGAAAGTGGCAGTTTCGAAGAAATATTTGTTTACTCAGCATTTGTTCCGAATATTCTGACTATGTAGACATAATTAAACTAATTTTACCAAATGTTCTGATGAATCTAAAAGTCTACTTCAACCTTATAAAAAAAGGTGAGAATAGTGGTAATCTCAGATCTTGCCTAACCTCAGGGAGGATAATGCAAATTAATTTCAATCCAAGGTATTCCCTTTAAGGTAAGCATTAGACCTACCACTCCCTTCTCCAACCTTTTTTTCCAATTTTAAAACCAGCATGCCCCTGCTCCCTCACCCTCAGAGCACCTTGTACTTCCCTTCTGGGTCAGATAAGTGATTGCACTGGACACCCCGAACTCAAACATATTCAGAGTAGTGGTTACACATTGTGCTGCTAACCTCAAGGTCCTGGTTCAAACCCCAAAGCCACTCAGCAAGAGGAAGATGAGGCTTTTACTCTGTCAAGAGTTATAGTCTTTGAATTTCCACAGAGGCACATCTTCCCTCCCTGAGAGGGTTGCTCTGGGTTTTGTTTTCTGCATGGGAAGTCAATGGGTACAACTCAGGATTGGAAAGCATGTAGGCAAAGTTTCCCTCCTTCAATGCGGTGTAGCTCTCCCAGTTCTCCTGGGACATAGATCCTCTTGGCCTTGCTGGATCTGCTGCTGGGTCTCTCATTTTCTGTGCTGAATGAAGCCACAGCTCTTTTAGGAGATTTTCTGCTTCCTTCTGTTGATTTTCATCCCTTCCTTCTGCAGATTCTCTTTCTTGGTTCTTTGTGGTTGATAAAAACATTTTTTTTGGGGGGTGGGTGGTGGTGGTTGGTAAGTTCCATATATACAAAAGCTGATCAGATTCAAGATGTGACGCTCTCACCAGAGTCATGAACTGACCAATCCTTTGTCAGCGGTTCACGAATACTTCATTTGCATGGTCTTTTGATCAAACCCTCAAGTGCAGACTAATCAGACAGTAAAGTGAACCCAGGACTAGGTAAACACAAAGAATCAAATCACAAATTATGTACAGTTCACTCAGGAAATGTCCATCAACTTGAATAAAATGAACAACTCCTCTGGGGGAGAAAACTTAGAAAGTGGAAAACCTCCCAAGCTCTTTACCCAAAGAACCAGGCAAAAGAAGTAATCAAAATGATTGCTATTCCATTGCATACAAAAATAAATTTGATCCTTCTAAATCATCAAAGGCTTTCTTAAAGGACAAGTGACGATCACCTTTCCTGTGCTGAGGTGCTATGGAGTCATAGTGACATTCTGGAGAACGAAACACTGCCCTCCTCTGTGCCACTCTCAAATGGCTCTCAAATGTTGCAGCCAATGTGCCAGTCTCTGTAACTGGAGAGCTTTCCTGTTTTTCACTACCCTTATACTTTACCAAGCGTGCTATCCATCACTAGTGATGGGTCCAAAATATGTGAGGGGAAGTCATGCCATCCTCACTTTGGCTGTACTGCTGAGACAGATCAGTTTGTGATACTGTGAGTATTCTTTGACAGCACCATCACTCAAATGCATGGAATATTCTTTGGTTTTCCTTATTCAATGTCCAACTTGAATGAGGGAGTTTTAAAGACCATGACGTGGTCAGATGCACCTTAGTCTAAGGTGCATCTTAGTCTTAGTCTAAGGTAAGATCCTCATTCTCCACACATTAATGAGAGCTTGTGCAGAAGATTCATCTCATCAGTGTGTTGGTTGGTCTGCTTTCATTAATATTGATTGTGATTTCAAGCAAGACCAGATCCTTGAAAACTTCCACCTTTTCTTTATCTATCTTGATGTTACCTCTTGGTGCAGTTGCAAGAATATTGGCTTTCTCAGTCAGTAAAATGCAAGTAAACATCTTGCTGGGATTCAATGTGTTGATCCAAGACCCATCTGACATCAGTACTGATATCCCTTGCCCCACGCCCCCTCCTGAATCTGACGTGAACATCTTGCCAGCTCCTTGTCAATGTGCTACTGCCACTGTGGTGAAGGGCCTCTAACAAAAGTTTATTTGCATGCAATGGTAATGACATGCTTTATACAAATATGGATTTCTTCCAATCAATTAACCAAGTAAGCTCTCTTCCAAATTTTCTGATATAAATAAGTGCTTCATCAGCTTGTTAATATGTTTCAATTGGTATTCCATCAATTTCTGGGAACCTATTTTGGGGGAGAGACTGATATTCTCAGTGCAGCCTGAACTTCTCTAGTATTCACCAGCAGCCTCAAGTTCCAGTGACAGGATCCACAGGTTGGCTTGGTCCACAGGTAGTGTAGCACACAGATTCAAGCAGAGAACTAGTTAAACCAGCAGTCAGCTGGTCTGACAACCAGGGGATAAGAACAGTATAGGATGCCTGTGGTCTTCTTTAATCTTGGTCACAGTCCAATCAAATTGTGTCAAACTCCATCCACATATTCCTATTGTTCTATGTGGCTCAATAAACCTAACTATCTTATTGGAATTCTTTAATTTCTTTTGCACTAGCTATAGTGGCCCATGCACAAATTTAGATCATAGTTGTAATGATAGAATTATGGATAACTGAATACAAATAAATCTAAACACAGACCATATTGTACTTAAAGATAAAACTTAATGTCTTTTTTTAATGATGAATTCAACTGTATTTCCCTTGAATATGCCATTAATAGCAAAGGAAACCATATTATTTTGTGATTACAAATGGCCAAAAGCAGTGAATTTCAACTCACTAGTATCTTGAATATCAATGTTCATGTGTTCAATTTAATTCAGGATGACTTCCAGTATCATATCTCCTACATTCCAAATTCTTTGCATTGGTTTCTTCTCATTTTGGGTTGTATTCCATCAGTAAATGAAGGTCCCAAACATGTTCCTTTCTCTACATCAATCGTTCTCAATCTTCCTAGAGTTGTGGTGACTCCCCAACCACAAAATTACTTTCGTTGCTACTTCAAAACTGTAATTTTGCTACTGTTATGAATTGGGTGGTCCTGTTAAAGGGTAGTTTGACCCCCAAAAGAGTCATGACTAACAGATTGTGAATGGCTGATCGACATTACCATGGTCAACTCTACTTGGAGAAGGCAACTATTCCCCCATCTCATTTGAGTGCCTTATGACTGAGAGGTTCATCTTTCTGGCACTGTCTTGGATGATGCTTTGCTCCTACTCATGGATTTTCCAGTTGCTTGTTTCTGTGATGTGGACAGCCTATTCTGTCTTCCCAGTTACTTCTTAGCCTCAAAGTTGTTCTGCTCAAACCAGTTCCCTTTGGGTGACCCTCTTTGCATTTGAACTGTCACTTCTAACACTGTGACCAATTACCTTATTTTTATCAACCATGAACTCATTTAGAATGTTTCCTTAGAAGCAAGCTTCCAGTCTCCAAACCAAACCTACAGCTCTATATTGGATTATAATTCATCAAGACCCTAAACAGAACCCCTAGTACTGGAAACCTTTTGCGTGGTGGAACTTTTTTTAGATTGCAACCTTGTAGGTAACATGTTAGCTTGTTACAAAGGGAATATCAAAGTAACCTGGTGTTCTTATGATGCACTGAAGCTTTTGGAGTTCAAAACTTTTCTTAGTGACAATAAGACTTTATATATAGATATGACCCTCTCTTCTACTTGACTATAGTATGAGGCATGTACTCAATATCCTTTTGTGTCTGCTAATAACTATAAAGATTGCATACCCTACAATTCTATAGAATCTAGACTTTTTGAATTTTAATATTTATATTTATCAGTTGATGGTGATCTTTGATCAGTTTATACATTGAAACTTGTATTATTGAAATCAAAGGATCTGTTATAGGTAAAATTTTATGAGTATTTAATATTAGAATTCTATGAAGTTGGTTTAATTTACTACTTAAAGCAAATTCTTAGAATTTGTTTAGAGTCCAAATCTGATTGTCCTTAAGTACTATAAACATGTGCTAGTAGTTGATTCAATATATTTCTACTCATCTATGTGGTTACTATAAAAAATTAGTGGATACCAGTGTAATTCTAAAACCGAAGACATGATTTATGTTACAACAACAATTAGACATACATTTCATAACTAAATTCTGGAAGAAAACTTACTTTATTGCCTATGTCTAATAGGAACAATTGGGAGAGTAGCACAGGGCTGGGCAGACTTTCCTTCAGTTGTTCAGAGGGTGGCTGTTAGTAGGAGCCAACTCGATGGGTCCTCATAGCCCCCGCCAATGATTGCGTCCTTCATTCAAGGGTAGGAATCAGATGCACATTGTTCGAGGTGCAAATTCTAATGGTCCTTCACAGAGACAACTTGCTGACAATTCAGTTCAATTAAAAAAAACAGAATATGACCTACTCTTAATAAACTTTTGTTTCACAACAGTAGGATAATGCTCTGTTGCCTAAAATATTATAATATTTACTTTCTCCACAGAAGTAGATCCAGCATAATTTGTACTTAAAATCTTGGCCACATTTTTTTCAGTGTTTTCTCAAATTCCCTCCAAACAGAAGTCCCTCTCCACAGTGAGGCAGACTTTACTTAAATCCGATCTTACAGAATGGTGATCTTGGATACTGCTCTTATTAGGTCCTATCAGGTCAGACCAGCCCCTTGTTAATCTCTGTGTGAAGAGCTAAACTATTGGGTTTTCAAGCACGAAAACTCAGAAAAGCAGATTGCTAGGTCCTCCACAGGATGTTCTTTAAGAAATTCATTGCTACTCTAAGGGCATAGTATTGCCCTTAATAAAATTTTTTATTAAATTATTTTTTATTAAAATTATTGCAAAAATAAAAAGTGTACCAATTTGAAAAAAAGAACTGTTCAAATACTAAGTGTAAAAACTGATTGGAAAAAATCTCAAAAAAAAAACACCCTCATTGTCATCTAGTGGAATCTAACTCATAGGAAAAATCAATACAAAGTACACAAAGAAAAGAGAAGTTGATTAAAATGGGAGTATATTGTAGGATAACCAAGAAAAATAGAAAGTAATTTCAAACATCATCGATGAGCTTAAGGTTATCTTAAAATATTCTTTAAAAGGCCTGAAGAAGTTTATGGTAACGAGTCAGACAACAACACCAATAATGACAAACATCTGCCATTGAGATGATCCCAATGCATGTCTATTCTTCATAGGCTTTCCAAGGCTGTACATATGTATGGCAGTAGAAGCCTCATCTTTTTCCCATGGAGTACCTGGTTGGTTTGAACCTAGGACCTTGTTGTTAGCACTCCATTATTTACCTGAACAGTTCCTCCCAGAACAAAATGGAACAAACATCTATCAAGCAAAGAAACTGAGCTAGTCATTGAAAATCGCAGGCTTTACCTACAAATTCTATCAAACACTTCAAGGAAGGATCACATTAATCCTTTAGAGCCTCGTTTAGAATCTAAAGAGAAAGGACATCATAGAGCATCAGAACGCAACATCTTAAAACAACTTAACATCTTAAAAGAGCAGCAAAATGATATATATTATAGAAAGACATACATACCATGGCAAAGAGATATTTACCTCAGGCTTAGGTGATGAAATGGGCCCAAGGCACAATAAGAAGAGAACACAGGCGGGAGGAATAAGAGTTATGCTGCAATACCCATGGTTTGCAGTTAGAAAGCCCCAGCAGTGCTGTGGGTGAAAGGCGGGGCTTCCTACCATCATAAACAGTTACAGGCTCAGAAACTCCCTGAGGACCTCTGTGGGTTGGCATTAACTTTTAGGCAGTGAGTTTGGATTTGGAGAGATGCACTAGGGAGTCCTGGTTGCATAGTGGCTATGCTTTGGGCTGCTAACTTCAAGGTCAGCAGTTCAAAAACACAAGCTCCTCTGTGGGAGAAAGATAAGGAAGGCTTTCTTTGCTTGGAAAGAGTTCCCATTTCAGAATCATTTGCCTTGCACGCTGGGCTCTTTTCTCTTGGTGGCAGTGAGAACTTCCTGGGTATAAAATATTTGTCAAAGCCCAATCTACTGTGCACTATAAATTGTGAACCACGATTTGTAAGCTGTGCACTTTACTTACTAATGTATTGTTTCTTCAACTGTGACACCAATACCTGAGGAGTGAGACATTAATAAAATGCTGCTAGAGAAGCATTTATTCTTACTCCACATTCTGATGATTTTTTTCTGTAACCCTGAAACAGTAAAATGCATTTTAAATGAATGGATGTGCCTTTGCGCTATTGTTCTATGTTCTTTGCTCTGGTCTTCTGATGTGTAGACAGTGTAGACAGTGAGCTCCGGCTTGACTACTGGCTCTGCAGTATCTTAGCAGTGTGATTTTCAAGGGTAGAATAGTGTTCCTCAAGCCATCAGCAGTCCTTCAGGAGCAGCTCACTCAGTGCCATGGGTCTGGTAACGGCTCAGTAAGATGTAGCAGATTCAGAGGATAATGTGGCCATCTGCAAATCTTGAATAAGGGGATGGTAATAGGTGCTATTGTTCAACATTGCAGGATTCATTTCATGTACAATATTTCCATAAAGCTCTCATAATATACTGAAACCTCTTCTTCAGAAATTAATTTAGAACAATTAAACTGTACTAGGAAATGTAGACCTCTGGGTAGGAAAGTTCGGTATAAGGGTCTGTGGAGAGTGGAGGGCACAAAACTCTAACACCTTGCCACTGTTAAAAGTGCTGTAAAAGTGTTAACAACAACTACTAAAAATATTCCACAGACATAATGTATATGTTAAGAAGGCATATGGAAGAATAATTATTTCCTTAATTATACATGAAACAAACTCTCCTGTTATGTAATCACATGACTACAAAGAATATCCCGCACAAAGAGTAAATTCTAGCTTAACACTTCTGTGTTCTAAAAAAAAAAAAAAATAGATGAAAAACTTTGGAATTGAAATGACAGTCCAGCTAAATTTTCCTAAAGATTTGGTTATTTGCAAACATTTTCAGACGTAGGCACCAATAAATACCACCATCCTCTCACACTGCATTACTGCTTGGTCTCATTAAATGAGACAAGGCTCTATGAACCAACATTATTTCTAGTTGTATAGGTTCCGATATAGAAAACTATATGGGAGGTTCTTGAATGACTAACCCGTGCTAGGCTGACCTGGTTCTCTAACCCCCAATAGAAAGTGCTCTTTGTGAAGCGTGCTTCCATCAGCTCAGTTGAGGAGTTAGCACCCACTCTGCAGTTCCTCAGGGGATCTAACACGTACTCTCACTGAATGGTCCTAAAACTTCTCTAAGGACTGTCACATTGACCTACAGAAAAAAAGGTGCCATAAAAGAAAGCTGATGAAGACAATGGTCTCAAAGTTTCCAGGGTATGGGATCAGAATTTAAAATGTTATGTTACATCTCCTACAGCAGCACTAAAACACGCAGTTGAAAAATAAATTCCTGATGACAGTAAAAACACAGATTTTCAAAGGAGAACTTAGAGCTATTTGTTTGTGTGTGTAGCTTCTTATGTCATGGACTTGATAAATGGGACATTGTAGAATAATGGAAGAACTCACAGGTTGATAGCATCCCCCCCAAAAAAAAATACCAAAATAGTATTTATAAAACAAGCCTGAAATACAACTCACATCAGAACATTAAGATAACTCTGGAAATAATAACTCATTACCAGATTTCTCAATTTAGCTCCTATTTCTTCCTTTGAGAATTTTTTTCTCACATCTGGAAGATGGAGTACCTGGTTAAAGGATAAATTAATGATAGATGGTAGTATGCAATTAAGCAAATGTAAGACTCAACCTGTAAATCTATGGAAAAATGTTCAGCAAGCAAGCAAACAATTATAGCGTACCTTGTATGACTTTGCTAAAAAAACTTACAAGTCATTAGAAATACGATATATTTATTTTAAAACATAATGAAATATGGGTCTCTATTAACAATTTGTTAAATGAAAATGTATTTAAGACAGTAACATACAGAATAATAGTTATGTGCATTTCTCTTTGCAAAGTTTGATTTGATGCTGCCAAACACATCAGGAAAAGATATGTCTGGAAAATTATTATTAAAGCACCTTATTCATTATATTATAGTTATATACTACTGGATTTTAAAATTAAATTTAGTATAAGATATTGACAAAAAACACAATTGTAATCTTTCAATATAATTCTACTTTGATTATGCTATATCTGAGCATTCTTAGATCATTTTATCCTTAGATTACTTCCAGTCTCTGTGTATTTTAAGCACCACTGCAAATAAATTTTATAAATTTGTTTAATCCTTTTATTGAATACATCCCAAATGAAATTACTGATGTGGTAATCAAATGCTGATCATCAAAAGACAATTGATGCCCTCACATAAAATTGGACAGTACCTATTGCTACCATATGCATCTTTATATGCATGGAAAGTTTACTGAAAAGTAATCTCAAATTATATTAACTTGATTACTATTGATACAACTCATGTTTTCATGTTTATAAGTCATTGACTATCTTTTAAATCTCCTTTCACTGTTCTTCAAACTGTAACTGCTATGAAGTCTCTTAGCAAGGGAAAATAAAATTATTGTGGTGGAATTGTAGTATTGGTGATTATATTGAATATTCTTTGAGTTACCAAAAGAATAAATCCTTCTTAGAAGAAATATTACCAGAATGTTTTGTAGACATAAGGATAGCAAGACTTTGTCTCACTTACTTTACACATCTCAAGAAACACCAGTTACTAGAGGAAAGGGAAAGGGATCTTGCTTGGATATATGAAAAGTATGTAGTCAGTAAATACAGTGCGTGAGGGAAACCAAATTCACTCCCACTGCATCTATTCTGACATAACCCTGCAGGGCTGAGTCAACCTGCCCCATGGGTTTCAGGAACTGTAAAGATAACCCCCCTCTCTCATGGAGCAATTGCTAGTTTAATGGCTGACTTTGTAGTTAGCATCTAAAGGGAAACCCAGTAAGGAACCAGCTGAGTTCGTTAAAATACATTAGCAATGGGCTGAGCCCTGGTGGCTTAAGTGGTTGAGTGCGGGACTGCAGCCCACAGGCTTGGCGGTTCAAACCCAGCGGTGGCTCTCAGGAGCAGCATTCAGCAGTGCCCATGACCACCAGAGGCAGTGATGCCCAAAAAAACCAACCAACAAACAAAAATATACATTAGCAATAAGAAATGATACATTTGCTTCAAAATTGCCTTTAACCTTGCCAGTGATCACTAAGACCAGGCAAGTTTCATTCTGCTGACTCACAGAAACGAATGATTTTAACATATCACTGGCTTACTTTGAGCAATTAAAACCCTACTACCATCAAGTAGACAGTGGTTTATAATGACTGTATAGGGACTCTCAGGTTGTAACTCTAGGAATGCATAGTCTCATTCCCCTTGGGGGAGCAGCTGGTGGGTTTGAACTGCTGACTTTGTAGGAATCAGTTCAAACCTTACTCAACAGCATTGCAAAGACTCTTAAGTTGGTCACTATTTGGAGAAAAAATGTTAAATGGAACAAAGTAAGAGTCATTGGATTAAATTATTTCAGGTGAGTTGGTAATCTTTTCTGCTGGGGTCAAGAAAAAAGATACTGTTGTTTTGATATTTGTTTCATCTTGAGCAGTTATACATAAAAAAAAATAAATTGAAAATGACTTCAGGAGAAATCATTTGGAGTTCAAATTCAGACTTGACAGGTGAACAACTCTCCTTGGAGCGTTCCTAAATCCTATTGTGAAGCAGATAGAGATTAGAAGGATTAAGCTTCACATGTGGAGAATCTGAACATGGATTTTTTTAAATTGAAGATATGCGTCTGACTTAATTGTATCGGGATCCAGCTCATTTGTCTTTTCCTAAATTGAGTTGAGTCAGAACGCCTCTGGGGAAGGAAGAACTTCAGCTGCTTGGGAGAAGTAGGGTATTTGTTCCAGGATTACATATTTGCTGCCAGCAGTGTTGGGATGTATTATGATTTGTAGGTTCCTTCTCAAAGAATCAATTGTTATTGACATGGTAGATACACTAATAGCTACAGTGCTGTCCTGATCCAAGTGATTATAATTTGTATACATAGTTCAAATTGCTATATAATAATGCTCGACATTTGCACAGTGTTATAAAAAGTCCAGGAGAATAAGTAAAACAATTGGGTTAGTTTTGAAAACATGAGCTAGAGTAAAAATGGGGTTAAAAAGCTAGACATTTTCTTTTTACTTTTCTTAAACTATATTTGTGGCTGATCTGTTATTTTTCTTCATAAAGAATACCAAATACAATAATTTTTGTCTGATAAATTATTTAAAGTTATTAAATATCCTTTGGAGTTCCAGCTTTGAATCGCTCAAGGCCCTTTAAAGATACATTTTGGCTTATATAAGCTTTGAAATGAAGTAAATGTATTACACTGATCTTTGGATAGAGGAAAGCTCTGGACATCATTTATTTAACTGAAATGCTTTGAACGATTATAAGTAGAGAAAGGAAAGCAGATGAGTTCAAGATCAGCTAATATGTCCCAGCAACATTCCCATGGGAAGCTGAATTTACTCCTATGTAGACCAAAAAGACATTATTGCTCTAAATGCAACAGATGATGTGAGACATTTAATCTAAGGCCACATTGGAAATAAAATTATGGCAAATGTTCATATTAGTAAGCTTCAAATATATTCAGAAATGTATCATCCTCATATTCAAGAAGTCTTTCTAAAGCAAGAACTGAATGGACTTACTTTAGAGTTAGAATATGAAAAGGATGAGAAAGAGGTTTCTGCATGTTTCTCTTTAACACACACTCTTTTTCCATTTCACTTAAATGTGAAAATTTAAAAACAGCTTTATTTAAAACAGAAGGATTATCAAAATAAATAGGTCTTCAGCCTAAAATATTTCAATGCTGTCCCACACATCATTCCTATATGGAACATTCAAATTTTAATTACTTTGCTGTTTCCCAAAGTGGACAGCATTGATACAATTTCACTCTATTAATAGCTTCTGAAAAAATTGAATATAAAAATGCTGTGTTAAATCAGCTTGTCATAATACCTCAGCCACTTTAATATGGTGATATGAGATGTTAATGTATGCATTAAATGTGCAGAAGTACAGAAACAAGATGGGAGGGCATTCCAGGCAGAGGAAAGATTATGAGCCAAGATGAGCAGGTGGGGAAACATAAGGCATATTTTGAGAAACTGTACAGGAATTCTGGAGTTGCAGGAGATAAATATGGAAATTGAAGCAAATGCCAGACTGTGAACAACTTGAATGGCAGACTAGGAGTTCAGAAAAATGTTTTAAGTAAGCAATCAGCCATTGAAGCTGTCCAAGAAGGTTCATTATAGTCTACACATCCTGAGCTGGGAACACAGAAAACACTTGGGTCTTGGAGTTTTAATGGTGGCAGCAATAAAATAAATTTTATATATATATAAATATATATATATATATATATATATATATATATATATATCAGGAAGAGTTCCTGATGGTTTTAGAAAGTCCTCTCTGGATTGAGACACCATATTTCATCCTGATCACTGTGCATAGGCCTCGACACTCTTGATTACTAGTGAAATAATTTACTCAAATAGAGTAAATTTTAGACAGAAAATCGGGTTCTTTTAAGTTGATAATCAAAATGTTTAATGACACTGATACACAAGGTGTCAACACCCACTGTATTCTGAAAGTTCCCATTTCCATTAATCTGGTTTCCTCTTTCCTTACACATTTCCTTCAGAGCAGCAAATGGCTCTTTGGTCTCTTACCAAGGGTCTTTAAAGGTGCACAGTATTCCTAGGTGATAGTCCTTTTTTTTTTTTTTTTTTTTTTGGCATCACTGCTCTCCGGTGGTGGGAGTAGGAGGCCCAGCCCCACCGCTGGAATTGAACCTCCGTCCCAGTGGGCCGCAGTCCCGTGCACAACCACTACACCACCGGGGTTCAGCCCGGTGACAGTCCTTGTAAGTCCATTTGTAAGGAAGCTAAAACATTACCCAAGGATAAGTTGAAATCAAGAGTTAGTGTGTTTTGAGGGAAAACCTTGGGGAATTCTTTAGTCTCAACCAGTCCAATTAATCTAGGCCTTGTAAGAATTTGAGTTCTGAGGAAAGGTTATTTTACCAACATGATGAGAAGCAAATGAGGATATGACTGAAGAAATTGATAATGAACACAATTATTGGTCAGAATTCCAAAGTACAGGAACACTGAGTCATACAGATCACAGATCTGAGTCATACAGATCACAGTCATACAGATCAGTCATACAGATCAGGATATCAATTGATATCAATTGAGCTAGTCTAACATTTTCTATAGTTCTCAAAATGTGTCTTAAGCTCTTATAGAATCCCCATCTTAAAGCTTTATGTTTACATTTTCTAGGAGAACCTTCTAACTTGAATAGCTCAACATCTACATATGCCCCTTCAAAGTAGAAATATATATCATTGCTTTGGTTTCAAAGACCAGATGATTTAAGAGTCATTTCCTGGTAATTTATTTCATTTAAGTGGTAATTTTTCATAATATGAAGTCCAACTGCATAAAATTCAGAGAAAGATGGTATTCATGGGAAGATTCTCCCTGCAGATACATTCCACGGAATAGATGAATAATAATAATAATAATAATAATAATAATAATAATAATAATAATAATGTAGAATGAGAAACAGCCCCATTGTGTAGACCCAAATAAAGCAATAACTTAAACAAATTATTTTCCACGGCTACAAAAATTGCAGCTGTTGCAGACTTGATTATCCAATTGCTTCAATTGCTGTGTCAATCTATTTGGTGTGTTTCCCTCTTTTTCACTGTCTGTGTTCTTTACCAAAAAATATGTTTTTTTCTAGGGACTGACCTCTTCTATTTCCCCAAATCCCATAAGATGAATTCTTGCCACCCTTGATTCTAATGAACATTCTAGCTGTATTCCCTTCAGCTAGATTTAATTTTTGCCAACCATTAAATTCCAGTCCACCCATGTTCCTTTTTCCCTAGTCATTGTCCATCGTGGCTTTGGTCAGGTAAACTTTGGTCCTTAAAACAACTTTGCTTTGAATATTTTATCTGGGCATTGCATAGTATGTCTCTTGATTTTTTTAAATTGGCCCTTTCATGAACCTTGATTGTGAATCCAGAAAATAAATAAAACCATTGACAATTTCAGTATTTTATTTTACAAAGCTGGTTATGATATTTTACTATGCTGTTATCTATTCAAGAGGATTTTTATTTTCTTTACACTGAGTGAAGGCTATATACAGTCTTTGTTCTTTATCAGTAAGTACTTCAAGTCCTCATGACTTTCAGCAATCAAGCTTGCATCATCTCCATCTTACCGGTTGTTAATGGATCTTGCTCCAACCCTGATGGCCCATTGGTCCTCAGAGTCTGCCTGCTCTGGTTCGTTGATGACCAGGCAGACTGAATAAGAATGGTCTATTTAACCTTGGCACTAACCTTTCCTGATTTTAAACCATAGAGCATTCCACTGTTCTTCTCCAAAGGACTGCCTCTTTGTCCTTAATGAGCACAATGAAGTGTGACCCTAAGCAAGTTAAAATTTGTATTTTTCTCTATTTAGCATGATGTTATCCATTGGTGGGTTCAGTTTTGAGAAATTTGGTTTTCTTCACATTGAGTTATAAACCATACTGAAGGCTACCACTTATAATCTTCATCAGACAAGCAAGGTGGCGCCACTTGCATATTATCCACCGGCCTTCCTCAGATTCAGATGCCCTGCTTGCCAGATAATCCAGTTTCTCCAGTTATTTCGCCAGTATATAGACTGAATAAATATGGGGAGAGGATACAGTCCATACTGATGCTTTTCCTAGTTTTAAATCATCCAATATTTCCTTGGTTTGGTTTAAATGACTGCTTCTTGGTCCATGTACACATTTCACAAGGGTACCATGAAGTATTCGGAAATTCCTATTCTTCTCACTGCTCCCCATCATCCACATAGTCAAAGAAACACAAGCATCTTACTCAGGTGAGGGTAAAGCTGAGGGAAATGTATGCATCAGAAGGATATCTAAACCCACTGATGACACTTAGGCTCACAAGAAGAGAGAAAAGACATCATAGGAGTGTGCATCATTATAAAAGGACACAGCAAGCTCTACAAGATAGTCTTCTTTAAAACATTTAAAAAAATTAAAAACATATGAATTGGATTAAGCCTTTGCTTTATCCTACAACTTAAAGGAACTATACGATTTACTTCGGACTGACAGTATTCCTAGGGAATAGAACATCACTGTCCCTTTGGGGTGTGCAAATCTCTAGGAAAAGAGAGGCAGTTTCCTGTAGAGCCACTATGGATCAAATGTAACTAATTATGCCAACAGTATTGAAGGAAGTACAGAAGGTAAAGGCTAATGTCAGAAATGTAACCCTGGTTTATAATAAGCAACACATCAAGTATGATAAAACAACCCAATTTTTCAGCAATACATTATATGGAGTAAAACAAAAGAGGGAGAGAATAAACCTGCGTACATTAAAAATGTGAATTCTTTTAGATCCTGATTTACACAAATTGAAAGGAACAAATCACTTATTAGATAACCAGAGAAACAAGACCACTAGTTGCCATAAGCATGACAGTTAATTGTTAGGTATGATAATGGTAGTGGATATGTTATTTATCTCAAGATATTTTAGATGTAATTTTGATATCTGGTATTTTCTTTAAAGGTGAGTATTACAGAAGTGGTAGAATTTAGGGGAGTTGGTAGAAATGAAAGATATTTTATTACAATTGAACTTTGGTGATGACTGCTTAAAAGTATTATTTTATGTATGTTTAAATATTTCCATTTTATTTCACTGAAAGATATGAGGTCTTGCCCCCATCACAGATCGAAGTAGAAAATTTGACGGAAAGTTTAGGCAACTGAATTAACAGTTATCACGTGATCATTATACACACTAAGAACAGGGAATCACACCCTAAAACATCTTATCTCATTTAACAGAGAAATATAACCAATTATATATACAATTTTCATCATTAAAATAGAAACTACATTTTCATCAGTCTGTTATATCCCCAAGCCTTATATCCCAAAGATTCTCTGACCACATGAAATATCTGTCTCAGTCTTTTGTATTTCGTACTCTAAATTACCAATACCTTCATATGACATCAAAAATAATAGTCCACTCCCTCCTACACAGATAAAAGCAGAGTCTTAACAAGTATACAATAATATGGATATATATGAACTTGTAAGGTAATGAACAGATAACTCACTCCTGATTTCCTTATTTTTATTGCGTTTCTTAATTCTGAATTTGTTTTGCCAGGTTTCCTGTATTCAAGTGATTTTTACTCTCCTCCATGCTATAATTCAACTGAGAATTGTTTCCCTAAAGACCTGCTATTTCTCACATTATGGAAAGTTTGAAAGACTATTGTAATAAACACTGTGACTCCTAAGATCGAATTTTGCCGCTAACTAGCTAGATGACCTTGGATATAACCCTATGTTTCCTGTGTTCTGATTGTCGAGTGTAAGTGATTCTAAATTCAATAAATCCATTCTCAGTCATCTTTGAGTTCACCCCTGGTCTTATGATCCTTGCAGGGAAAACAAAACCAAACAAAAACTTTTCGCTTAACATTTAGATAGAAAACACAACCTTACGTGGGAAGGAGGGGGGAGATATAAAATCGTCTTACCTCAGAGTCTTCGATGAAAATAAATAAAGTCAAATTCATGCAGTTCTGGTCTGAGGATATAAATCTAGGAATGTGAAGGATTTTTTCCCTTTTTGACTTACCTGCTTATGAGCGTGATCATAAGAATTAATGTGATTGTCAAACTCCTGGTGTTTGTGATACTGCTTGTCACATAATTCACAGTAAAAGTTTGCCTTCACATCCTCCAGGGCCTTTGCTGTGGCCTTCTCCTTTTCTGCAAAATCCTTAGGGAGGGAGAAAAAGGCAAAAGCGTCAGTTGTATTTCTCTCCAATAGCATGGCTGTGGTATTCTATTAATCAAGCTGCTAATTAATTTTACTGACTAAATGCATGCGTTGAGGCTCTACATCCCTATGCAGTCTCCCCCAGGACACCTCCCCTCCAGGGTGGGAACCTCTCATGCTTCCTCTTGTCATTCCAAGCTTGTGGTGCTGCTAACTCCCTCCCCTGCCCCGTGTCTCTTCAAGCTCATGCTGCCACTGGAAACACCTGTCTACCACAGGATTTTGATAACATATTTTCTATTGTTACCTGGTTTATAGTTTATCATTTATAATATAACACAGAGCTACATTGCACTGTGTTAGCCAGTTAGTCATATGGATTATTGATACAAATCATCTCTGCCTTTCTTTCCTTTCGTCTTAAGGAAAGTTGCAGAGTTGGGACTTGGTGTTCTCTGTAGGCACCGCCTCCCACCTTCTATTGGTGAGTTCTGACTTTTTGCTAACACCAGGTCTTTCTCCCCGTCAGGGAAGTCTTTCTAAGACTTGTCCAGGACAAATATGTCTCCAGGCATTTTTCAGGCATTTACTCAGGCTATCACTGAGTAAAACTCTGGGTATTCTCACTTTGCCTCGGCTGCGGGTGTCTCTTCCTCATTCACCCATTGATACCGTCTCAGGTAAATGGAATCTCCCACTCGAGCCAAGTCCCCTTCCATGTGAAACATTCCTGCTGGGAGTCGCTATTATGAGCCTCTTGTTCTTTAGAACATTTTTCCTTACAATATGTACTGTGACCTGCCGTTAGCAGTTTGAACACACCATTTGCGTGCACGCTTTTTTTTGTCCCCAGTTCCTATTTCCTAGAGCAGGAGTTGGCAAACTCTTGAGACCAAAGAGCCAATCCTGTGTCTCCTAACACTTTTAAAATCACACAAGAGCCTTATATTTGTTTTTTTCAAACAAATGAAATCACCGTGGTCTGAAATAATAACCTTCAAATGTTTGTACTGTTAGTTCAGAGCCTCACGTCCACACTGAAAGATCCACATAATGACTCGTGAGCCGCAGTTTGCCGACAACTATCCTAGAGAGGGATACTACTGATGGAGACCTAGTTTATAAGAATATGTTGGTATTAGGCCAACTATATGAATTATCTTATTTATTCTTCACAACAACATTCATTCGGGCCCATTTTCATCTAAATTTTACACAAGCAAAGCTTGGAAGGATTATTTATGGATGGTCACTGAAGTCTGTAAGTAGTAGTGAGAGGTTTTAACTCAAGCAACCTATGATTAGTACCCTTGTTAAATACAGTTCTGATACACCATAATCCTTTAATGCCAATTCTCTTAATATGGCATATAAAGTCCTTCATAATTAAGTCTCTTGCTATTCCTAAGTCTCTTTCTCCTTTCAAAGTGAATGCAAAGCAATAGCCAAATGCTTGTAGTCGTTAAATAAATACCTCTGGGTTTTGAAATTGTTAGTTTCTTTTGGAATATACATTCTTTCACCATTAATTGCCCGGCCAATATATATATTTTATAACCCTGTTCATAATTACCCATTTTTCAAACTGAGGGAATGAAAGTTGATACCCCTATACTGGATTATGTAACCCTTTCCCTGCTCTCAAAGTACAGTATTCTCTTCAATCTCATAACCAAACATGTCAGATGTTATCAAATAATTTTTACATGCCTACTTTAAAAAAAAATTCTGTGGCCAGAAACTTACAATTTCTGTGTCCTGAATACCAAGTATCCTACCAATTGGTAGGCGTATAAGTGAGTAATCTAGCTGAGAATGTTGTTGTTGTTGTGTGGTACCATTGAGTCAGTTTTGACGCATAAGGACTTTATGTCCTTGTGCACAACAATTTCCAATCTCTGGTATGGTTGAGTCCATTTTTGCAGCTGCTGTGTCAATCCATCTCTTCAAAGGTCTTTCTCTGCCAACCATGATATCCTTTTCCAATGGCAGAGCAATATTGATAACATGTTCATAGAAAGTGAGATGATGTTTAACTTCTATTCTAGGAAGCACTATAACTATTTTCCCAAAGTTGTTCTTTGGCTGTCCATGATATATTCAGTATCTTGGATAATATCACAATCCAAATCAATTCAAATTAATTTTTAAAAATTCATTGTCCAACTTTTTTTTTGGCATCACTGCTCTCCAGTGGTGGGAGTAGGAGGCCCAGCCCCACTGCTGGAATTGAACCTCCATCCCAGTGGGCCACAGTCCCATGCACAACCACAATGCCACCGGGGCTCAGCCCTATTGTCCAACTTTTACATGCAAAAATGTGTGCCCAAAGTCGGTGACCATTTATTAAGAAAATTAATGGGTATTGCTGGCCTACATATTCATACCTCTATCACCCCATCATCTAGCTCAAATGGTTGGCACATAATGAATATGGATATCAAATAAATATGTTTAAAAATTGATGAACAATGAATTTGGGGGCTTTGTCACTCTGAAAATCTTAGCCATCTTTTTTTTAAGCCCACTTTTAGAAAGAAATCAGCTATAAAAGCCGAATAAGGTTTCAGGTGCCTGCGTGCACCTTTTCCATCCTTTTAGCAACGGTTATTTGCTCACATGGGACTGCTTTCTTAATCTGTGCTACGCTACAGAGGACGCTACACTTCTTAAATCGGCAGGAGTATCGGTATAGTGTAGTAATACATCTCCTAGATTGGTAGGTTTGGAATGAGGTGAGAATGTCATTGTTCCTGCAGGCTTTCTCACCAGGATTAGCCTCATTTCTTTATTTAGGGCCTGCATTAGCATTAGGGTTTTTTTGCTTCATACTCACAGATGGGCTTACTATAACATTGGAATAGTATGCTTAAGTTTGGGGCTGTGTGCACGGGCACTGGCCAGCGCATATTCAGTGCTTCAGAATATCTTAGCATGACCAAGAGATTTTAGGGAAGAAACTGGGAACTCAGGGTGGATAGGTAGCTAGAAAAAGACCCTTTGGTGGCACTGGAGGATAAGCATTAGGCTGCAAATCAAAAGATGAGTACTTCATACCCACCAGTAACTGCAGTAGAAAAGTGAGGCTGTCTGAGCCCATACACAGTTACACTTTGAGGAAGTCTTTCCCTAGTCACTCTGATTCTGAAGCAACTTGGGTTTGGTTTTATGTGGCTAAATTAATCTTGTATTATTCAAAATCATGTAGCAGACTTTTTGACATAAATCCAGTGAGGCTTCACTGGTGCAAAATGTGAACAGATTTCTACCAGTAGTTAAGCCATCGACTGTGGGGAGGAGAAGTGCTTACATGCAGTTCTCCGACCTATGCCATTGGAACTCAAGCAGAGTGATTGGCCAGGACGGGATCATGTGTGTAGGACCCAGTTATGGCGGGGCACGGTGGTCCGCCTGTGTCACTCCATGGAGGATAAAAGGGTCACAACCACAAGGTGAGGCATCTTGCGATCATGTGTGGGGGGTGGGATGGGGGTGGCAAAGGTGAAGCGCTTGCAGGATCCTGCCTATGTCGGCAGGCGCAGCAGTGGCGGTGCCACACCGAGCCCAGTGGGGTACAGAGCAGAGAGGCTGTGTTGACCCTGGATCACTGAGGGGGTGGATGGACACAGGGGCTGCATCTACGGGTTCAAGCACAGAAATGGCGGTGAGGATGGCCCGAGCGGTGTTTCCTTCTGTTGGGTACAGCGTTGCTAAGGACCAGAGCTGACGCGATGGCACCTAACCAATAACAACAACAACAAAAACAACACGATGCCTCTGAGAAAGAGGTAGAGTCTCAGACCCTCCTCGACCATTCTGTGGTTTGACAGACTCAATGGAGGCGGGTCGGTACTAGGTAGGGTAGACAATGTTCCCTGCAGAGTTCCTTTTCTTGCGACTCCCTCACCTTCATGTCCTCTGCTCTTCCTCCCTCATAACCTTCTCCCCTTTGTCCCACTTATTTTTGTGGTGCGCAGAAAAAAATTCTGACAAACTTGACTAGCTGAGTATCATCTAAATTCCTGTAACTTCATTTTTCTCAGTATGATATAAGGAGGTCAATAAGTAGTTTGTGGAACTTTTGTGAACAGCAAAGTCCACAAGGAAGAAGCACACCAGCAAGTGTGATCAAGAGGGGCCAAAGGGAGCAGGTATCGAGCATCAAAGAACAGGAATCACTTCATTACCAGTGAGGGGAGGGGCAGGGTGGGGACCTTAGGCCCACTGGTGGGCAATTGGTCACCTCTTTACAGGGGAGGCACCGGGAGGAGACAGACCAGTCAAGGTACAGCAGGCAGTGATGATGCATACAAGTTTCCTCTAGTTCCTGAGGTCTTCCTCCCCGCAACCATCATGGTCCCAACTCTACCTTGCACATCCAGATGGACTGGAGAAGGTACACTAGTGGAGAGGGGAGTGGAGATATGGGAAACCAGGATGGGAGCCCCTTCGGGCCAGTGGTTAGATTGGAACTACTGGATGGGTGGAGAGAAGGTGGGGTAGAGACGGACCCAACTGCAAGGATCTACATATGACCTGTCTGGAGGACGGGCATGGGGGAGTGGGTTGAGGAAGGTGTAGGGCAGTGTAAGATACGACAGAACAATAATAATTTATAAAATATTGAGGGTTGATGGGGGAGGGAGAGCAGGGGAAGAGGGGAGGGGTTGGAAAAGCCGATGCCAAGGGCTCAAGGGAAAGGCGGTTGTTTGGAGGATGATGATGGCAGCAGACATGCGAAGATGCTTGCTACAGTATGTTTATTTATGTATTGAAAAAATGATGTACAAGCCCCTAATAAAATGATTTTTAATTAAAAAGAAGAATGTATGTATATATTGTGATTTAGAGCTATATGAGCCCCAATAAAATAAATTTTAAAAACTTAAAAAAATGAGGTAACTAAATACAGTACATAAACAAAAGTGGATACTCAGTATGTGAGTGTTGTGTGTGCATAAGCATATACTACACAATTAGCACTTTAAAATAATATCTTTTCTTCCTGTGAGTCTGACAGCAACTTGATATTTCTCGGGTAAAATCTGGGTAAGTGAGTCACTCCTTAGTGCCTTCAGATTCCCATATTACAGAAAAGCCCAAGATGTTCTCAGACATTCAAAGGTAGCTAAGGATTTGGGATATTTTAATCTATTTTTCCATGTGAACAAATTAGGAATTGCACATACAGTAAAAGAAGGCTGGATTAATTCATGTGCAACA
>PVJH01011471.1:0-68676 GCA_004026705.1 Nesogale talazaci | reverse complement strand
ACCACTGCTACAGGGTCTCTGTGAGTCAGAACCAACTCTACGGCAGTGAGAGAGGGCAGAATCAAAAATTGTATAAAATGACACTTAATTGGTCTCAAAATCAATGATCAGAAGTATTTTTAAGCCAAACTCAGCCCGATCTTTGCCAACACCCAAAACCAAAATCATAGGCATCCAGTCATCAGGGCGGTTCTTAGGGACCCTCCAGGACCGGGGAGGGCTGCTCCTATGGTTTCCAAGCTTGTGACGTCTTACAGGAGGAGGAAGCCTCCTCTCGCTCCCATGGAATGGCTGGTGTTGGAAGCGCTGACCCTGTGGTTAGCAGCCTGACGCATAACCGCTACACCACTGATGTGTCTCTCCAGCCCCGCATCAGTGCACACCACACACAGCACGCTGGTGGGCGCTGATTTACAGCTTGTGCCAGATCCATGGCCCACTGGGTATCATCTGGGTTCCCTGACTGGAATCTATGCACAAACACACATCCTGTGTTTTCGGCCTCTTTCCCAGGGCTGCAGCATTGGTAGAACAGAACATACACAGCAGATGTTGAGTACGTGGCTGGGAAAGTTGAAGTTTCCCAGTCCTGACCTTTGGGCATATGCTGTCATTCTCACAAATGCAATTTGCTAAAATGAGCTTGGACAAGTGCATTTCTAATCAGAATGAAAGAGTAATGCTCTTAGAGAAATGAATTGACCTTTACATTAAGACGTCTAGAAGTGAATTCCTTTTGGCATAAAGCAATACAGGAGGAAATGGCCACAATGCTGTTGACCAGTGGCAACTGAATTTTAAAACCAGTGTCGACGTTACTATTGCTTTTGTTTGTGGCCCCAGTGGTCAACTGAACAATTGATCCCATCAACCAGGAGCTCTGAGGTCCAGTGGCTTCAGCACAGGGCTGTTAAGCAGAGGTCAGCATTTCCAACAGCCCTTCCACAGGGAAAGAGGAGACAGTTCCCTACACAGGTGCATCTGGGGAAGCCCCAGGCACAGTTCTGACGCTAGGGTCACTCGAGTCAGAATTGACTTCACAGCTGCATGTTTTTGTGGGATTTCTATTGTTATTTATCATATCAATATAAATGAAAATTTTGAGTTTTTATACAATTACTAGGGTAAAATGTAAAGGATGTTCATTGCACACAGGCAGTTTACAGAACTGCTGACAGGTAGATTTATTAGTACTATTCAGCTTCCTGGCAACCTGCCTTCTAGAATTTTCAGGTAGGTATAAGAAAAGACTCTCAGGGGTGAGCCCTGGTGGCGCTGTGATTGTATGTGGGACTGCAGCCCACAAGGTTGACAGTTCAAATCCAGCAGCAGCTCTCCAGGAGCAAGGCTGGGCTTCCTACTCCCACCAGGGCAGTGATGCCACACACACAAAAAAGAAAAAAATTCTCTTCCAAGTCCCTGAAAGCAGGAGAGCAAGGAAGGGGGAGAGAGGAGGAGGGGAGGAAAGGTGGGAGAAAGGAGGCTGGAAGATAAAGGGAAATCAGTATCGTGGTGCTGATCACCAAGAAGGCTCGGCGGGGATGAGAAAGCAGGAAGGGGAGAGGGCTCCCCTCTCCAGAGCTGACGTCAGAGCTAGTGCTACAGCTGGAGAATCTGTTTATGAGGGAGGGGGCAGTGGGGCCGGGAAGTGGCAAAGCTTCTTCACCTCACTAGCTGCTTGGAGTGACTCTCTAAAGCCATCTTCCAGTGCCACGGTTGCACTGTGCCGTAGTCTCTGGGCGAGACAGCAGTGCATCTTTCCGTGGAACTCACTGAAATTTTAGAAGGTCAGGGGGCATGCAAACACTGATGTTTGTCCTAAAAGAGCTAAAATGCGGATGTTGCTTACCAATCACCCCACAATCCAAAAACGGTCACATAAAGGTGGGATCATTTCACCCAGTGTACATTTAAGTCTGATGTTTCGGCTGTGAAATCCAGGTGGAGAAACAGGAAGAGCCTCGAAGCTGACCAGTATCCCTCTGATCAGTATCCTCTGATGCATGCATGATTCTATTGACGTCTCTTTTAAGCATGGAGTTTTTGAAATTAAAAACGGATCCAGGGCTGAGCCCCGGTGGCGTAGTGGTTGTGCGCGGGTCTGCGGCCCACTGGGATGGAGGTTCAATTCCAGCTCCAAGGAGCAAAGGCTGGGCCTCCTACTCCCACGACCTGAGGGCAGTGATGCCCCCCGCCACAAAAAAAAAATAAATAAATAAATAAATAAAAATAAAAATAAAAACAGATCCAAAGCTATCTTAATGCATACACTTGCAAATAGGTGTCTACTATATATTTCACTTTAGGGAGCTCTGGTGGCATAGTGGGTTATGCTGCTAAGGACAAAGATGCCTTTGTCGTTGAGGCTTCCTGCATCCCTGGCAATTTGGGGCCTCAGCACCCACAGCCCCTGCTGACAGGGTTGCTAAGAGCCAGAACCAAGTCAGCGGTACGTAGTTTGGCTTGAGTTTTTTGATTTGGAGTATTACTTCACCTATTAACATAAAGAAATAGTTCAGTACAGGACATGAGCATCTCAAGAACAGTTCCCACTGCTCTGCAACATTCTCTGCCTTCTCGAAACAAAAAATCTCCCCTGAATCGTCCGTCCAGGCAAAGAAGAAAAGACTGGATGACTTTTGTCCAAGTCATCGACATCACGCACCACTAAAGATTAGTGATTTACTAATCAGAAGGATGAGATGCTATACTAATGGAATATAAAAAGCGAGTTTCACTTAGAAAAACAAAGTATAATTACAAACAGAACTCTTAAAGTAAGGTTGCTTTTCCCCCTCAGATAAGAACTCTAAACCAAAAATAAAAGACCTGGGACCCTACAGGACAGGAACGAGTGGCGCCTGTGGTGCCCAGGACTATCACTCTTTACAAGAAAACAAAGCTTCACCTTGTCCTCATACTGTGGCTGGTGGCTTCACACTGGTGACCTTGCAGTTAGCAGACCACGGCGGAAACCACCATGCCAAGTAGGCTCCTTATGATACATCCTCGTGGGGTCATCAAGGAAGAGCATTCTTAAAACTGCCTACCACTCTCTCTGCATACACAAAGGAAGGATACGAGAGTGTGCTGGACAATTAAACACACTGCCATCAATCAAATGTGATGTGTAACTACTGTGTCTCCTACTAAGCATTGTTTGTAGTCTGCAGTACTATTACTATTAAGAGGGAAAAATCCTAAGATTTCTGTCACTTAAGGAATAAAGGGAGTTACCATGAAAATATTTTTGCTTCTTTATTATCGTTATTGTATATTAAAATTTCCCAAGTGGACTAGGTAAGGTCTTACAAGTGTAATGAACACTTTTATAAGGCTATCTATTGAGGAACAATGATATGAGAATCACTAAGCACAGTTTAAACCAAAGGCTACTTTGGAATAAAATGTCTTCATATAGTGAATGTTAACTTTAACATCACAGTATTACTTATTCAGGCTAGCACAGGAAATTCTGAGGTCTATCCAAACGCTGATGTTCCAGAATTATGATACTTTATGCAATCATTTTATTTTAAAAATGAACAGACCACAAATACAGAGAGGGGGGGAAATAAGGCATATTTGAATTGACTCACTGAAGTGATGAGGTGTTAATGTTGTTATAAAAAGGCAGAAAAAGTTCAAAGACAGAAAACTATTTTTTGATCAATTCTTTTTACCACTGATCTTCCAAACAACTGTTGACATAGAAAGCAAGAAATATGTAAATAAAATGCCAATGCCAGGTAAGCAGTGAACTGCTATGCCAAGGTCCACAACTCAAACTTATCAGCCACTGGAATGTGTGTGTGTGTGTGTGTGTGTTTGCGCACATAGGGGCACAGGGAGGGGTGGGGGGTGGTGGAGAGGGGCGATGAGGAGATGAGGCTGTCTGATTCCATCAGATTGTACAGCCTCAAGAAGTCTCTAGTCTAGAATATAGGACTGCTATGAGCAGGCGTGGCCTTGATGGCGCTCTTTCTCTCCCACTGTTGTCAAGTCGATGCCAAGCCCGAGCAGCCTGAAAGGACAGGCGAGCAGTGTTGCTGTGAGTCTGCAACACCATAACTCTTCGTGCCAGTGGAAACCCCATCAACAGTCTCCTGCAGAGCCAGTGGTGGTTTCAAAGTGGTGACCCTGCAGTTAACAGGCTAACCTGTAAATGCTATGCTACCAGGGCAATCGTAATCATTTTAAAAGATGTATGATGTATGAAACTACGTCATAAAAGGATGTCATGGAGAATAAACTAAAATCATTCCAAAATAACTTACCACTTAATTACTGTCCTAAGATGAACTAAGTATCATATTAATTAAATATTTTTAAATAATGCATTTTCTGAAAGTGAGCCATCTGACATTTCCTTGGCTGGACAAAACATCAACGGAAATCTTACAAATGCAAGACACGTAGTTTTAAAATTTAATTCTTGGTAGCAATATACCACAAAACTCCTTTTTCAATAACTACACACAAAGGCAATCTACCAGTAAAAGCAAACCAACAAATACTGCATAATATCCTCCAAATAGTAATGAAAAGAGTAAGATTGCAGGCTAGGTAAGTAACAGAGACTGTGCATGTCCCCTTATGTGATCGCACTGACCCTCCCCACACCCTGTGCATCAGGCTGCTGATGTCCCAGTGACACCAGAACAAGCAAAGGCTCAGGAGAATGGAGCAACCCTACAAGGGCACACAACTAGGGGACAAAGGGGGGACTTCATGCCAAATCTGGCCCCAAATGCTGCTCAATGTACTATAAATAGTGTGAGCAAAAATAACACTTGTTAGTAATTTTTGTCCCTGGATTAATCAGTATTTACTACTGTAATAAACTGATTTTATTACATAAACTTCAACATGTAGTCAAGTACATTCTTAGTCAATCTGTCAAGAGTTCACAGATGAGCTGTTTCAATGAAACAGATGTTACCTGAATAGGTTAAATAAACTACTATAGAGAAGAAACTACCTATAAAACTAAGTCAATATCTGCAAACTGAGAATATTTCAAATAATTTTTCTTAAGAAGAAAAGCGGCAATGCTTTTTTCAAGTGTATTTTATTATTATGTGTATTATGTGTTCATCCACCAAGGTTGCAGCTTCCCCCTCAGCTGGCACTTGTGTCTGTATACCCGGAAGAACAAACAAGGCAATAATTTAACTCGACAGGTAATGACGATGTTAATTGCTCTGTTTCAATTCAACATTTTTGGAAACATAATATATTACCTTCAGAGGCCTGCACACGCCCTCCGTGATATGCCCAACAACTTCTTGAATGTTTTCTTCTACACCTAAAATTAATTTTTTATTAGATTTTGCCCTCATATTGTTCCTTGTTTCACTTAAGTTCAAAAGGCTAACAAACAATAGGGTACATGGTTAATTGGACTATCAATAAATAGTTAAAAGAACTAAAAGAATGTTTTATACTCAGTTCAGTACCTTATAGGACATTGCTCATTTGTGATAGAAGAGCCCCTTGACAATGGTTATGCATTGGGTCACTAACCAAAAGGTCAACAGTTCGAAAATCAGACATGCTCCACCAGAGAAAATGTTCTTTTCCAGGAGCTATGTAAAAGCTAGTAATACCTTCTATCAAAATGATTAACCCTTCAAACTCCAAACGACATTTAAAGGTTGTCACAACTAAGATTTGAAACTGTGATAACAATGGATCAGAATTCTAAACAATACTAAGTAGCATTTAGTGGGAAAAAAAAAGACCCAAGTTTAAGTACATTTGATAAACAAGGTAGTTATTTTCACAGAATGTTAAAATAGTCATGTAAGCAGGATGAAAATAGGCTGGGTGGTAGAAAAAAATACGTAGTTAAAGGTCTAAAGCTAACTATTCCACCTCTGAAAAAACCACAGCCATGGAGTCACTTCTAAGTCACAGAGACCCTACAGGACAGTGCAGAACAGCCTTGGAGACTAAACCTTTGTGGGAGCCTCACCTCTCTCCTTCAGAGCAGCTGGTGGGTTCAAACTACTGGCCTAGAGGTTAGCAGCCCAGCTTGAAACCCACCAGGCCAGCAGGGCTCCTTTCACCCACTCCAACTCAGTCTCAGGAAGTAAGATGCAGGCAACGTCAAAACATTTGTCATGGAAAACCCTATGGCTGGCGCATGCTTCTACTGCAATACACATGGGATTACCATTAGACAGATTAACACGGCGAGATCGGTTGCTTTATAAAGCTGTAAACCGTTGAGCCATAGAGTGAACTTGGCTTTTATAAGGGAGAAATCCTCTTAGCCAAGTAAAGAGGAAGATTAATTAGGATGCTCAGTGTACCATCCAGACGGAGAATGCTCTTCTCAGTGAAGAGGGGGGCACTAAGAAGTGAAACTGCGAAGCTGGGTGGCGTTGTCCATATTTAATCTTTGGCAATAACCAACCTTGTGGCTTACCTTGTGCCGTCACGAGCTTTAAAAGCGCTTCAAGATGTTCCTTTTCGGAAGCAGTAGCTTGGTGGAGCCAAGCTAGCATATCTCCGACATACCTAAATAACACAGGATGTTAATAAAGACGCCCTTCAGAAAAAACATCATCGACTACTATAACGTTGTCTGAGCAGTATACCTCAAAGGATCATGGGAGTGCATTTCAATGGGTCTGGGCGTTCCTCCGGGGCCCCCTCGTGTCAGAGCATCAATAAAGCCACGGACAACTGTACTTCTTCTGGCTGTTCCAAATTCATCCAACGTATACCTAAAATAAGAAATAAGGTATATGAAAAGCAGTTGTTTATTTGTGGAAAAGAAAGACATTATAAAGCCTTATTTAGGTAGTCTCTCAAGCAATGTTCTCTTTAAAGGGTAAAATATGCTTAGAGGGTAATTTTGAAAAATTCGGTTGAAAGGTAGATAGTTTCACTCATCGTTGGAAAGAATGCTGGGACCCGGGTAGGAAAGAGAGGCAAGGAGGGCAGTGGAAGCAAGAGAAAGGCTAGAGGATCGGGTCCACGTCAAGTAATCTATCAAACCAAGGTGCAGATCCTGGGTCCTGCAGCAGCGATGTACTTGTGGTCACAATGAGCTAGCCTACTAGGATGCCCTAGTGAACTACGCACTGAACTGCAGCTACAAGGTCAGTGGTTTCAGGCCACCAGCTACTTCTTGGAAGAACAATAAAGCCTTCTGCTCCTGTAAAGATGAAAGAATCCACAGGGAGCAGTTCTACTCTATCCTGCCCAGCTGTGGCTCTCATTGAGAGAGAACACGCACCAAATCAATAAACACAGCACAGTGACCACGCGCGCATTCTTCACGCTGTCCGGCCATACTCACTCTCCCTTTCTGAACTGCTCCTCCTCCACTGAATCAACTCAATGCCCTTTAGGAAACTTATCTAATCTTTTGAACTGCTAATGTCAATGTGATCCCATGTACACAGATCTTAAAAGATCATACGGCTCATGCTTCAGTAATTAAGGTAACTTCAGGGGGTGATTTTGGTTTAAGGTTTAAAGATTATCTCAGGGCAATGGTTCTAGGCTCATCGAGACTCCGTGGCTTTCAAAGCTTCTAGATATCCCCGAAAATTTTAAATTCTGCTCTGCAAGTCCCCCTTTTGATCAAGATTCTGCTACAGAATCTTTGATCAAAATGTTCATTAATGGTAGACTGCTCCATTCTGGCTTCATGGCAATTGTTCATAGAAGTAATTAGCCCGATTATCTAGTTCCTTCTCTTACTTCTGAATCTCCTTCTCCTCTTGCTCCACACAAACGGATGTACCTTGGGCTGGCCACTTGCAAGCTTTTAAGACCTCCACTACGCACTGAACCAGGAGGTGGAACAGAAGCCAGACACAGTTTAGATCATTGGACTGGGCTGGCTCAAGAAACCATGATACTAAATGTCCAACACCAGAAAACAAGTCCCCCCAGCTGTGTGGCTGTGCGCCAGCAGTCTCGGCAGCTGCTCTTTGTTTGTCATTATAAGCATATCTGTTATGGGTTCAATTATGTTCCCTAAAATTCTGTGCTGTGACTCTTCTATGCCTGTGGTTATAATTCCATTGGGGAATGGGTAGTCTTTGTTATGTTCTTAATGAGACAGGATTCGTGAAAGGTGTGCTGAGTCAATCTCTTGTAAAGTGTGAAAAGAACAGATTAGGGGAGCCAAGATGGTGGGGGAGACAGAAGCCAAGCGCAAAGGAGAACAAATCGGAGCCAAAGCTCAAAACAGACAAAGACCTTCCTCCTGGGCCAACAAAGAGAGAACGCCTTCCCCTGGAGCCAGTGCACAGAATTCAGGCTTCTAACTTCCTAAACTGGGTGAAAATAAGTGTTTATCTGTGAAAAGTACCCACCTGAAGTAATTCTGCTTTAGCAGTACTCGATAACTAAGACAATAGCTATCACACAGACTTTGCCAATTCAATGTTTTACAGGTGCACAACTTACTGAGATCCATTACATTAACCAGCGGTGCAACCCTAGCCATAATTAACGCAACTTTCCCCAGCCCTGTAAACAGGCATTCACTAATAAATGTTGGTGTCCATCCATTGCCTGTCCTTGCCTTTTTACACAAGTGAAGTCCATTTGCAATGGGCTAATCACTCAGCATAAGGTCTTCAAGCTCCATCCATGTGTGCTATGTATTAAGATCTCACTTCTCTTGGGGGGGGGGGGGGGAAGGGGATGTGTGCCACACTTTACTTATCCACTTCTTCATCCAGTGAAGGGCACAGAGGGTGTTTCCATTGTTTCGAATAGTGTTGCAAGAAAACTGGTAAATAAGTATCTGTTTGAGTCTCTGCCTTCAAGTCTAAAGGTGCAACTGCTAGCTTTAAGTTTTTAGAGAAACTGCGAGAGTCCTTGCTGCCTATTGACTTGCATTCTCATCAACAAAGGATAAGGATTCCAATTACCCCACATCCTCACCAACATAAGCTACGTTTGCTTGTTTCACCTTAGCCATCCTAATGAGGATAAAATGGCTTCATTCTCACGTGATGTGCCTATTTCCAGACTCATGACTCCTCATGACTGCTGGGCATATTCTACTAGTTCCCACTGCTGACACGGCGGTTACAGCACTGGACGGCTATCTGAAAGATGGGCAGTTTGAACCTGCACCACTTTGAGCCACTCCATGAGAGGAAGATGAAGCATTTTGTAAGGACTGACAGCCTTAACAGCAATGTGGTGGCAGTAAGCTTAGTTGGGATTTATGGTGACCAAACATCCCGCTTTTTAACAATTTAACAACATTCCGTGGCGTCTTAAAATTAAAATATATTCCAATACTATTTTTGCATTCTATGATAACTTTTGTCGCTTCACAAGAGCAAATTTTTAATTAAGAACATCCGCCCCACCCCCCGGCCAATGGTGTCTTGCTTAAAATCTGGTCACCCTAGTTTAGGAGGGCTAATGACTTTGAGCAGATTTCATGTGTCTGTTGCCATGTAGGTGGCCCCTTTGATGGAATGTCTTTTTTAAAGATGCTGTCTGTGTTCTGATTGGGTTATTTATTTCTTTGTCGCCAGGTTGTTGAAGCTTTATAAATACTTTAGCTTTCATATTCTTGTTTAATTTCATTAAAGAAAACAGCAAAGTGGCCCATAGACACAGATTTCTAGAACCTGAATCTTTTTTAAGGGTGTACACTATTAACTAAGCTGTAGTAGTGTGTGTGCGCGCACGCGCAGTTCAAAGGTAACAACTTTAAAAATTCTTGTGTTAACATATTTGTATAGGAAAGATAAAATGCAGTATCGAGTAAAAGTTGTTAAACTGCATCACTCTCTTGTACTCATTTTCTTTTTTGAGAAACTATTGAGGAGAAAAGTGCTAACGTGTATTTTGTTCTCTTAAATGATAATTTTGTTTAATGGATGAAGATTATTGCTTAAAATGTTTATTTAATTTTATGAAATAATTTTATTCTCAGACAACTACAAATCACAGCAAAAGAACTCCACTAACTGTTAGCTTTTTGATTCTCTAACACGAGCCCTCACTCCTGAGGAGCGCTGGTGGTAGAGACATTAAGCCCTGGGCTGCATTCTGCAAGGTCAGCACTTCAGAACCACCAGCCTCAGGGGAAAGACCGGGCCTTCTACTCCTGCTGAGAGTTACAGTGTAAAAAAGTCAGAGAGGCAGTTCTACCCTGTTGTATAGGGTCGCGAGACTCAGCAACAACCCGATGGCAATGAGTGAGTCTTCACTCCCAAGGCCCTACTGATCACGGGGAGATGCTTAAGTGGTGTCATTCCTTTCTCTAGAACTCAGAGTGAGCATAAGTGAGACTGTAAAATGTGAAGCCATTAGTGTTCTCAATGGGGAGGGAGACGATCAAGCCTAGCAGATGCTGGACTGTAACTACAACATGAAATAACAATGAGCAATGCTGATGCCAATTTTTCTGCAGAAATATATTTGATTAAAAAACAGACCGGGTTGAACGATGGGAGGGAAACCCAGGCAGAAGACAATGGGATCAAAGGTAGCGGGGGGAGAAGGGGTGTGAGCAGACAGCGTGATAGTCAGGGGAACAACTAGGAGAGCGGAACAGCATCTAGGAGAGGGTAGAGGGGCAACGCCAAGCCTGTGGAGAGGAAGCACAAGAGGAGGAAGAAGGGGAATAGTGATGGAGGGGCAGGAGGTGGCAAAGGGAGACAGGGCTCTAGGAACAGAGGCATAGAAAAGGAGGTTAAGAGGGGTGTGCACTTATGCAAACACATTAATCCATAACATAGTGGTATGGATCTGTGTACATATATTGATAAGGCAATACACAGAAGCTGCAGAAGGGCCTTGGACCTCGGTTCTTAACTCCCTTTAACACAAGAACACTGTTCGAACAAACTGGCATTCTGTGATGCCCCCCTCCTCTACAAGATCGCTGAGGGCAAAGCGGGAGCAAAGCAGATGTGGTGAAGGCAAAAGATGGTGTCCGGCTACTTAAAGATACAGTGTCTGGGGTCTTAAAGGCTTGAAGCCATCTAGCTGAGAAGCAACAAGCCCACGTGGAAGAAGCCCACCAGCCAGTGTGGTCGTGAGGTGTCGAGGCCAGGCAATGAGAATCAGAAGATTCATAACAAACAGTAAACAAACAAAAATGCATGGGTGAGAATGGATGGGGGCTGGAGGAGCCCCAAGGCCCATCTATGGGCAGTGGAGCATCCCCCCACAGAGGGGTGGCAGGGAGGGAGTGAGGCAACCAGGTGCAGCAGAGCACTCATGGGTCTCTGTTTCTTGCTGCTCTGTTTCTTGGATACCTGCTCAACCCCCACCCGCCCGCCCCCCAGGCTATCCCGACCTCAATGCCGCCTGCCAATCTCAACTAGACTTGGCAAGAGCTAAAACTCACAACACATGGAACAGGAACGGGAACAGAGATACCCAAAGGGGAAGGGGAAGGGAAGGGGGCACCGATCGCAAAGAATAGCACATAACCACACACACCCAGTCAGGGGGAAGAACAACAGAAACCAGAGGAGCAGGGAGATGGCAGTCAGAGTGAGATTTGAAGATAATTGACAATCTACATCTGTCATGAGGGTTGGGAGGAGGGGAGGGAGAAAAGGAGGTGCTGATTCCAAGGGCTCAATGGAACATTAATATCTAGAAAAGAATGACGGAATATATACACGAATATGTCAGATACAACTGACGTACGGTTTGTAACAAGGGTTGAAAGAGCCCCCAATAAAATGGAAAAAATAAACAGCATAAGCTACAGTGAGCACCAGCATCAATATCATCTACAGACATGAAACATCTTTTCTCAAATACAAAAGAAAACTTACTCCATCAGAAACTTCAATGGCCAAAGGGTAAGAAATTCAAATGCCTATTAACATGGTTTAATGTTAAAAGTATATAAATATAGCCACAGTTAAAAATCAGAATTTTAAAACTCCTATTTTATTAAGCTTAGCTATATCAAAATTTTGGACAAGGACAAGTGAATTCAAGGACAAGTGAAAAGATAAAAGAATAGTTAAATCCACTCTTACTAATGCCACTAATAGATAATGAAAAACATCAACTTTGAACATGTAAGCTCACTCATAAGAAATTTATATCACAAAATCATTGGGGGTATTTTTTAATCATTTTATTAGGGGCTCCTACATGACTTATTACAATGCACATCCATATACTGTGCCAAGCCCCTTCACCTCCCTGCTGTTATTATCATTCTCCAAGTCTCTGCTTTTCCACTTGAGCCCTTGATTTCACGTTCTATCCCTTCCCCTCCCTACTCCCCCCGACCCAATCACCCCTCATTACTTTATAAATTATTATTATATTGTCCTATCTTATGCTGCCCGACGTCTCCCCTCGCACTCCTCCAATGACCGTCCTCCAGATAGGAGGTGGTGTGCAGCTCCCTGTGATTGGCTCCCCCCTCGACCCCACCTTCCCTCCACCCATCCAGTAACTCCGCTCTCACTACTGGTCCTGAGGGGGTCATCTGGGTTCAGTTTCTTATTTCCACTTAAAATAAATTTCCTTTTAAAGAAATATCAGCACTTGATTTATTAGAAGTTAAAAATACACTATCACTCCCGTTATACCCTATATATGTGAAGAATTCAGTATGGCAACTCTATTCAATTAATTCAATAATTTGACATTTTCTTTGCACATGATTCCAAGTGGATGCCCTACAAATTTAGACCTGATGGTGAGACTTTATTCACTGTTAAACTAATTCACACAGTGCCCTCTGGTGGTTAATGTGATACATTACCATGTTTGACCTAAATTGACATTTCTTTTTTCTTTCTCTACGGGTAATTTATTTTTAGGAATTGGTCGGGAGGCCCTCCTTCTTAGGGCTGTATTCGTCTAGAAGTTCGGCTAACACGTCACAGGCTGCTCATCTTTGAAACGCAGTGGCACAGCTTCCAGCATCTCAGCGTCACAGGAGATCCCTGGATAGGAAGCTCCCAGAGAAGTGGCAGGGGACAGTTGGCCATGAAAGTCTCAGTGTCTGATCCGAGAGAAGACGAACCGCTCAGATGGGAGGGCACATATACAACCAGGAAGGATTCCTCCCTCCTAAAGACCTCAGTGTAGTAGTTCGGGCACATTCCCATGGTAATAGGGCCCAAATGAAAAGGAAATGAAACAGCTGGGAACAGCCATGACTTATCAAAATGTGAAATGCACAAGCAGACTTGGTGCCATCAAGCTGATGGTGACTCATGGAACTCTGAGGATAGGACGACACTGCCCTTGTGACTTTCCGAGCCTGCAGGTCTTCACAGGAGTGGAAAGCCCCACCCTTCTCCTCCCAGAGGTTCTGCAGCCCAACATGTAACCACTGCAGCACCAGGGCTCCCCATGCAAAGTATGACTCTAGGGAAATCGACAGCTGCAAAGAAATGGGTACAGAAACGGTAAGCTGAAATGGATAGGCACTGGCCATGAGGACTCAGACAGTCAATCATATGGTCTACTGTACCAGCAAAGCCAAGCTGAAGAGGAATGAACGGTGTCAAATTCACCGCCACAGGGAGGGTGTGACGGTCTCTCCTGAATCACAAGACTGTCAGTGACGGGGCAACAGCCACACAGAGGGAAGACCAGTGACTATGACGTGTGCAGGTTTACGTACCAACCACTCCATCAATGTCAAAGGGGTAGAAATGAAGATTTCCCCAAGTTCCAGTCTGAAATTGATCAACAATGCCTAATTACTGGTGACTAGAATATGAAAGTTGCAAAGGAAAAAAACCTGGAAGCTGGAAACAATGACCTTCCTGATGAACATGATACCTGACTTCACACAAGAAAACTCTGCCAAACAACTTATTTTTTGAAAACAATAGCGGTAACAGCGACTATACACATGGATCTCATCAGATGGTATGGTGATGGACTACATCTGGAGAATGAGGCGCTAGAAAGACCCAGTGATCAGGAAAAGGGAAGAGTTTGACGGAGAAAGGGACAGTCAATTGCTCATAAGCAAGTTCAAATGGGTCATGAGCAACAGGGAGAAATGGTGAAGTTGTCAAGGATCCCATTTTACTTGGATTCGCAAAGTCCCTGGAAGCACTGGGCAAGAAAACAAGTGACATACTGGACTGGGAAAATCTGGCACAAAAACATTCTTTACATGTCAGAGAGCCAGGTTGTCACTTTGAGGACTAAGGTGCACTTTGAGGACTCAGTGAATCATGGTATGTTCCATCATTTCACATGCATGCAAAAGCTAGACAAAGAAGACTGAAGAACTGAGACCTTTGGATCATGGATTTGGTGAAGAATACTGAAAATACATAAATCTAAATGTTGAATTTTTTAATTAAAAAAATTTAATCATCTTTTTAGGGGCTCATGCAACTCTGACCACAACCCTTCCATTGTATGTCAAGCACATCAGTACATGTGTTGCCATCATCATCTTCAAAACATTTCCTCTCTTCTTGAGCCCTTGGTATCAGTTCATTTTATCCTCTCCCTCCCTGCTCCCCTCTCCCACATGGACTCTTGATAATTTATAAGTTATTTTTAATTTGTCTTATCTTACACTGTCCGGTGTCTCCCTTCACCCACTTTGTTGTTGTCCATCCCCCAGAGAGGTTATATGTAGATCCTTATAGCTGGTTCCCCTTTCTCCGCCACCTTTCCTTCAACCTTCCAGTATCTCATATTGCAAAAGGAATAGTCACAGAATATTAAAATTACACAAATTCCTCTGAAATAAGAAGTATAGCCACAATACTCCTCAGAGTGGAGTTTGGTAAGACTTCACCTTACATACATTGAGCATGTTATCAAGGACTGGTCCCCAGAAAAAAGGGTGTGGGGCTTAGTACAGCAGAGGGCCAGTGGGAAAAGAGAGGACCATCAACAAGAGGGATCAGCACAGTGGCTGCCACAATGACCTCCAGCCGAGCAATGGCTGTGCAGGTCCAGTTGCACACGGGGTCACAATGAGTTGGTACGGTACACCTACTTGCGCTTCCACGTTATGCAGACCTCCCCTTGCTCTGAAACTCTTAGGAGCCATGGTGGCATTAGGGAGTAAGCTTGGGAATGCTCACCTCTAGGTATGTGGTTCATACCCATCAGCTGCTCTGCGGGAGACTCACATAAAGAGCCACAGCCTTGAAAACCACATGGAGGGTGAGGAGGCGTCAGAATGGCCGCGAGAGCAGCGGGTTTGGGTTGACAGAAACAGCTGAACAGATCCCTGCTTGAAACTCCTTACCTCTATCGCTTTCTCCTGCTGCTTGGGCAGCTTTTAAAGCACCAGAAAAGCTTCAAGCCTTTTCTTGCAGTAACCAAAACCCCACTGCTGTGGAATCAACCCCTTCTCGCAGCGGCATTACAGAACATGGGAGAACTGCCCTGGAGGATTTCCACACATCTCTAGGGAAGCAGACTAGGGGACGTCAACTGCCAGCCTTTTGCTGAGCATCCAAGCCCTTCCAGGGGCTCCATTTGTGCACTATCAAAACACACTGCATTCACTGCCTTGGGTGGATGCCCGCTCACAGGAACTGTCCTGTGAGTTTCCGAGACTGAAATTCTTTATTGTAATTGAAAGGCTCCTTTTCCTCCCACTTTTTTGCACTGCACTATGGCGGAAGAAGTACCTTACCCACCTGTTCTGACTCAACTACAAATTCCACTCCAAGACACAGTTAATAATGGATCTCACTGATAACCAGGGAATGCTTAAAGGATAAAGCTCTCTTTGTGGCTCTGAGAGTAAAAAGTCAAGTTCCAGCTGCAAGGTCGGCTGTTCAAATCCAAGCCATCTGCTCCCATAGACTGGCAGTCTCTGAAACCCTCTGTATATGGTCGCCATGATGGCACTGGGCTTTTCTGATCTGGCTCACTTTGAATATACAAGATATCTTCATCAACGAAAATGAGGCTTCAAAACGTTAGTGAAAAAAACTCCAATATCCCCTTAATTTCATTTGCCATGAACTTTTGGAAGCTCACTCATAGTCTGAAAAACTACTCCTTTCACACCCAACTTCCAAATTCCTCACACAATCTTCCATTTTCAAATCCTGAGAGTAGAATTACACTCCGCAGAGTTTTCAGTGGCTGATTCTGGGGAAGGTAATGTCCAGACCTTTCTTCTGCGATGCCTCTGGGTGGCTGGAACCTCCAGCCCTCAGGTCAGCAGGCAAGCATAGTCATCACAAGCACCACCCTTTGCACGAGTGTCCTGTCCCTGTAATGCAGCCTCGTGAGTACACCTTCTCTGTCTCTACTAGAGCTCTAGTCTTCAAGCGGGCTTCAGAGCTGGGCTTTAGGCTTTTAATGCACCTTTTCATTTTCATTCCCTTTCAAAGTAAAAATAATAGTTAATCCAGTGTGTGTGCCAAGTCCTAGGCTAAGTACCTGATGTGAATGATCAAGTTTAAACTGCACCACAGCCCTGTAAGAGGCACTATCATGAGCATCATCTTACAGCTAAGGGACGTGAGGCTCACAAGAGTTTAGACCCCCATCAAGGGAATCTGGTTCAAGAGCTTAACTTTTAAGCCATTATATAATACTGTTGCTTGCCAAGTGTTGACCAAGGTCATAACATAGTAAAAATTGGTTTCCATGCAACAGGTGACTTTTCTTTTCTAAGTGTCCCAATATTCAAAGGCCATGAACATGTTAGCCTGCAGAGCAAGTAACACTTGACTGAAATCAACTACTACCTGTCTTCAGTTCTAAGTGACCTTGGCATTCAACAGCAAAACTATATATACTCAATGCCATTATTTTGATTTCAACTCCTAATAATCCTATAGGCCAGAACTGTCTCTTCGTGTTTCCAAGATTTAAATCTTTATTAGTGTAGACAGCCTCATTTTTCTCCCATGAAGCAGCTAATGGGTTTGAACCTCTGACCCTGTGTTCACCAGTCCAGTGCTTATCCAATGCACCAACGTGGCTCCTTTAAGATTCAACAGCAGTAACTTATGCAATGATTACTTAATTTCCTGTTTACTTGAGTGAAAGGGTAGAATTTAGCCTGTCAATCAGGTCATAGCCAATGATGCCTCTTTATGGGCATGGCCTTCTCCTGAGGATTCTGGGAACTCCTGTCTTCCTCCCCGGAGCCAGAACACACACCCTCTCTGCTTCACACATGGCTTAACAAGTGAAACTATGCTGATGGCAGCCCTGGAGGTTGGAGGAGCCACGTGGATTCCCGCACCAGGGCTGAGATGCTTCCACTGCCACTGCATCCACCACTGGCCTGTGACCTTCCTGCTCTCGGCATTATTGCACGTGCTCTATGAAGTCTAAAGAGGAATGTATGTAGTAGTATCGGACATATAGCATAATATGGGACTTAAGGACTAGGTTGGGATGTTTTCTTAATGTGCAATTTTTCTTTGATTACACATATAGAAATATCTATGGATTTGTTTCTCTGCTCAACCCGGATTAACACACGTTAAGCTGAAAGGGATGGGGAAGGAAATTCTAAGGTGGATACAACCTGGGCTGCTAGAGTAACAGGGGACATTAGCTTGTCACATATACAGAGACTTCAGAAAGATTGGGATGGCAGGAGGGTGGGGGTCTATTATCTTCTCATTCCATTTTACCAAGAACTTGCAAAGCATTTTCTTACATATACAATATTCGAGGATCGCCTTTGCTTCTATAGCTGCGACAAACTCCTGGAGTTCACTTCCTAAAGACACGTGTCTTCTCAATTCTCATCCTTACATCTACTGTTCTCTCTACCTGAGTGTCCTGTTCTCTCTTTCTCTTCCTGGCAAAGGCCCCTGCAGCCTCCCAATTGAGAACTTTCTCTGAGTTCATCCCCTTTTCCAATACCCAAACTACTAGAGTCAAACTGCACAAACCACAGCCCTTGGGACGGATCTCTAGAACGCCACTTACATCTGCTTTTAAAATGAGTTTGACATAACTGCTTCGATACATTATCACAACTTGAGAGCAGAGTTTTACTGATAGTGTCGATCCAACACAACTGTCTCAGCATTTGTGTTCTGAAACGTTATTCTAGGAGACATACAGTTCCAATCGGAAGCCTTTGTGGTGTAGTTAGTAAGTTCCTTAGCAGGCTGCTCCCTGCAAACCATCCCTGCAGTTCGAAACCATCAGTCGCTCTCTGGGAGAAAGGTGAGGCATTCCACTCCCCTACAGAGTTACAGTCCCAGAAACCCACAAAGGGGAATTCTACCCTCTCCGAGAGGTTCACATTGAGAGGGCATTGACTCTGTGGCAGTGAGTGAGTATGAGTGAATGTTCTGGTCAGAGGATTGGGGAAATCCTCTGCAAATACCATCAGAGGCATCTGAGAGAGATGAGTCAGAGCAGGACTAACTCCCTATGTGGAAGCTGCCTGGCTTTCTGCTCCCGGAATTATATCACCTGCCCAGTGATCTCTCTAATGATGGTGTTCGTGTTATTCAGGCATTGCAGAAAATATGCGCTAGTTTATACGAGAAAGAAGAGAATGAAGTTAAAATATGGAATTGTGTGTATGTGTGAGTAAAGCATAGGATTTTTCTCAGAGCATGACCACCGATCTCATGGCTGGCAGAAACCATCAGATCAAAGTCCCCAGCCCTTCTCTTTTCCTGCAGAGCGTTCATAGAAGCCTGCATTCTAAAGTCTCTTCTTTCATCTCTGGGTAATTACATTGCTCAGTCCCCAGTTGGCCTCCCCTCTCCAGGCCAGAGTTGATAAAGATATTTTAATTATTTATAATCCCTAGCTAGTTAACAAAATGAAGGGTTGGGGGGAAGCCCCTTTATCTCCCACATAAATAAGAGGCCTGAGATATAAGACACCTACCTGTCTTTTCCCACCCTTTCAGAGCCTACTGTATGAGATATGCAAATAAGTTGATGTTCCAATGATAGGCCTACAATGAGGTGAGAATAGCAGTGAATTACCATAGATATTGCTCACACTACAGTATATGAATATGGGAACACTGGGAATTAATGCAGATTAGCAAAGAGAAGGTAGGCTTATCTTTTTGTGATTAGGCAAACGTCACCCACTTGTATAAGACAGGTCGGTCCTGCAGGGCTTCCATGGCCTCAGTCAGTACTGGGGAGATGTCACATGACTCTTGTGTCAATGCTCTGCATTCGCCTGGAAACACAATAAAACAATACACATTTTAACTCCTTTTCCAATAAAGTCTGCTCCTTATCATGCCCACTGTAGACCTGGAATCTAAGTTCTATAGCAAATATCACATTCTGAAACACCTGTTTTGGAAAAGCCAGATCAGAAGCCACTTTTTGCCATCACCTACACAGAGCCTTGCTTTCACATTCCTATCACTTTCAATGGTCACTTAGCCATCTGGTACAACCCCAAGCCTCCGTTTACTGCGGTTGGAAAGGCACTGAAGAAACAGTGACAGGGTTGCATGGCAGCGCGCTAGGTGCAATGGGCAGGAGGCGATACTAAAATCACATTGCCTGTTTCCTTCCTCAGAGACCCGTGCTCCAGCAGCTGGCAGAAATCATTTCTGTGGCTCATTAGCATACGGTGGCAAAACTTTTCATTCCAAAATGGTCTGGGTTAAAAGCTCCTTGAAAAAGCCTCCAAGCTTGCACTTTATTTTGCTATTGTAATTTTACCCAAGGGCGTTCTCATGGCATAGTGGGTGACGCCTTGGGTGACTGCAAGGTCAGCAGTTCCAAACCAACAGCCGCTCCATGGGACATGCGGCGGCTTTCTACTCCCATAAATAACGACTGTCTCGGGAACCCACAGGCGCAGCTCCACCGACTCTGTCCTCGAGGGATGCTGAGTCAGACGCGATTCCGTGGCAGTGCGTGAGAATTGTACCCACGCATGTAGAGCCTCGTGGGACCTCCCTAACTTGCTGGTATGTGAGAACTTCATACTAGTGGTAGAGTTAATTGGGGGGTGAGGGGGAAGGAGGGGAGCAGACATATGCATATGGAATTAAAGATATCTTAAAATGGCTTCTGGAGAGAGAGGCTTTCTACTCCCATACACGGTTACAGTCTTGGAAACTCCAGGGGCCGTGCCACCCTGCCTTATAGAGAGAGTCGCTGAGTCGGCATCAAGTCAAAAGCAGTGAGTCTTTATGGTTTAAAATGACTTCTTAGGGCTGAGCCCCGGTGGCGTCGTGGTTGTGCGCAGGACTGCGGCCCACTGGGACGGAGGTTCAATTCCAGCAGTGGGGCTGGGCCTCCTGCTCCCACCGCTGGAGAGCAGTGATGCCCCCTCCCCAAAAAACAAAAACAAAAAATGACTTCTTAGTCCCCCTGAGTTTTAGAAGCCCACTGTTTGCAATCTTTCTGGTCGATGCCATGCAAACACAAAGAAATGCGAGGCGGGGCCCTTATCTTAACAAGGCAGCGCGATCCCACATCCTCTGAAGAACTGCAGGAAGGTATAAAACGTACGCTCCATCTTAAAGGCTGAGCTCAGATGTGGATGCAGAGAAAGCCGGATGACAAGAGTCCAGACAGGAGAAAACTGTGCGAGCAAGAAAAGCAGCAAAGGAAGAGCTTCTGGAGCTGGACGGGAAACCGTCTGACGGGAGCCAATACGGCGCTGGAGCAACTGGCTGACTGGGTCTAACCAACTCCTTCCCACTGGCAGGACCGTCCACTTGCACCACTCCTATTTGTTGGAACCGTGGCTAACAGGCCACTTCTTTAAGGGGCCTATTAAAGATGTTTTACACAAAAGCATGCACATATTAACTAAGGCAAATAAACCACCGGTGGTGGGGAGAATAGCACCCCAAAGACACCCGGACCCTCATCTCAGGACCACGTGTGTTTACTAACATGACCTTGCAGGTGGAATTAAGGTCACACACCTTACAATAGAAAAGAGTATATTGGATGATCCAGTTGACCTCTAAGCCCCATAAACTTGTTAAGAACATGGCTGATGAAGAGATTGAATGAGAGAGATAAGACTGAAAAAAAATAGAGGAGATGAAGAGAAACTGATCCTCTGTGGCAGGTTTTGCAGATGCAAGCAGAGAACCACAAGCCAGAGTGCTGGTGGTCTCAAAAAGCTGGAGGAGGCCCTCAGAGAGGAAAGGTTGCTCTCAGTCCAGCAAGCTCAAGAGACCAAGATTTGCCAACAATCTGCACGAGCTTCCCTCAGGCCTTTAGAAGGAGACCAGTCCTGCCAAGAGCCTGGTTTTAGACTATCAGACTTATGTCTCATTTCTGACCTGCTGCTATTAGACCAGGCATGCAGGTGGGTTGAAGCAGTCAGCATATGGTGATTTGTTAGTGAAGCAACAGAAAGAGCCCAGAGGCCCAGTGGGGGAGTCAGTTATGTGTGGGGTGCCGAACCACAAGGTCAGCTGTTCAAAACTGCCAGCCCCTCCCCAGAAGAAAGCTGAGGCTTTCTGCCCCCCCACCCAGTTACATTCTGGGACTCGCACAGGAGCAGTTCTGCCCTGCTCTACCAAGTCTCCATGAATTAGAAGAGCCTCAATGGCGATGAGGTGGGTGCTTTTTTTTTAAGTAATCAAAAGTGACCGAACATTTATGATAAAGTTATGTCAATAATAAAACATAATCTAAGGCAGAAATACTATCTTCATTACCATCTTGAATCAAGCATAAGGCTTGCTTGGAAATGCTCACAATATAAACACCGAGCACGGTATGTTCGATGTAAAGTTTGTTTATAAATATGTTTTTTTTTTACTAAGATCAAACAGTGATTAAAAAATGATTGAGTGGAATTAAGAAGCCAATCACTAACATTTATGAATCTTTACATGTTATATGAACACATAACTTACTTTGAGCCCATCGGTAAAGTCTTTCATAAGCTGTTTCTTGAAGCAAGGCCATCTGCTCCATAATTTCTAACCTAAAAAAAAAAAAGTAAAGATTCATTACAATTTAAACTTTTAGCTGGGAGCTGCATGGAAGCACTTAGTTGGTTTAATTATGGGACAATTTGGTTCCAGTATATAAGAGTCTTATTTTATGAAATCACTTTTCAAAAAGCTTTTTCAATTAAAGGACTGTCAAATTTTAATACCATCACTGCTCTTTGACTCTAGACATCCGAGGTATACTTTCCCTTACATGAAGACAAAAGGAACTTAAACTCCTTGTGTTCCCAGAGCTTCCAGAAAGAACACTGAAGTATCTAAAATTCTGCAGGTAAAGGAGCAATGTAATTACTGTGGACTGGTTACTTACCCAGCTGTCTGCTGGTTTGTGCGCAACAGAACCTTGACGTCATTATGGATCTGTTTCACTCTTCCCAATGCTTTGAAAAAATCCTGAAAGTTAACAATGAGGCTTTCATATTCCCTTTTGTAAAATATTCCTTTGTTTAAAAAATAAAAGTACATTATTCTAACTGAAATTTTACTACAAAAGGAAAACAAATCATGTTGCCTATTCTAATGAAGTCTTCCCATGCTGACCTCGACCTTTTAAAGAGTGAAATATGTACTTGTTCACATTTTAGAACATATGCTACTTCAAAGCCAATGGTATGCTGGATGGAACAAATTTATATAAATAAAACTCCTGTCTTCAATTAGCATATTCCAGTGAAAAAACTGCATACTTAGGATAATTATAGAAAGCACAATGTACTATATTTCATCACGGCATTCTTATCACCAAGATAAGGCATTACACCGCTTTTGTGTGTACTTGTTCTTCCCTCCTGTGGTTGTCACTTAATTAAACAGCAATTTGATAAACAATGCAGAGGTGGAGTCTAGGCTGCCCATCAGGTCACAGTCTTGTGGCCTTCTCATGAAGATTCTGGGAACTTCCTCTCGATTCTGCCATCACAAGAGGCCAGATATTCTCTCTCTCTCTCTGCCTTGGTGACAAGCCATGCAGAGACTTGCTGAGCCCTGTGACACACTCAATCTCTTCCTGGGGAAGGGGCACACTTAGAGAGCTGGAGGAACCACGTATGTGAAAACGCCCACCAGTGCTAAGATGCTTCTGCCGCCATTGGTTCCGCAAGACTTTTCACCCACAGCCTGTGATTTTCTGGCATTCAGCATGAGTGCATGTGCTGTGTGCATTTGAAGTGGAACTAATGAACTAGTAACAGAGTTATGGACTAATATCGGACTTATGGACTTGATCTAGACTGGAATGAGATGTTTTCTTTGATATGAAGCTCTTTCTTATACATATGAGGAGGTACTAAATTTAAAAAATGGAATCCTCCCCTCCGCCCTTAAAGTCATGCTTTATATTTTATTTTACAAAACACCCCCTTCAAAGTACTCTCCATGGCACTTAGTACATTTGTCAAATCTGTGATTCTATTCTTGGAAACATGTTTCAAACTCACCTGTCTGGATGGCTGATAGCACCTCCACCCACCCACCCACCTCTTCTACATCATCCAATCACTGTCCTTTTATGTTCCTCTTCCTTCGTAGAGAACAAAAAGAAGTTGCATGGAGTGAGGCACGTGAGGCGGGTGTGTGGGGCAAGAGAGGCATGTTGGGTTTTTGCACAAAACTGGCACACTGAGATGGCTGCAGGAGCAGGTACATTGATGTGATGGCAAAACCCGTCGCCCGTCTGCCACACATCGGACTTTTTAGTTGCATACTGTGAAACAATCCTTCCAGAATCTCTAAATAGAAAGCTTGACTAACAGTCTGACCTGATGGAATGAACTCCAAATGCCCTGCACGTCGACACTTTTGTCTGTTCAGGAAGTTGACAGATGTCCAAAATGAGGCGAGTCATCAATCAACATTTCGCCTTTTTTGAAATGAGAAAATCACTTATATAATTGAGTTTTTCCCATAGTGCTGTCCTGGTAAGCTGTGTTCAACATCACAATAGGTTCTTTATTTTTTTTTAAAGTCCACTACAGTTTCTGCAGTGTTTTTTCTGAGCAGAAAAAACATGCTGCTCTCTTAAATCAGCCATCACAAAAACAAGGTTCAGGCAAAACTATTTTAACAAAAAAATTCACTGTGACCAGAGGGAACCTTTCCAGGTGATGCCACTGAGTGCACTAACTCTAAACGAGTTGCTTGATGCTCACCTGGGGGGGTAAGGGGGACGGGGCGGGAATGCATACTACAAAAACTCCACCCACTGGAGCTTTTTTCCAATTTTTGTAAGTTGGTTGGGGAGGATACCTACTCATATATGAGTGTCCCTAGATTTGTTTCTCTCGTCAACCTGGCCTAACACATCTCCTATCCAAGAACCCATTATAAAGGTGGATGCATAAAATGACGTATTAAATAAAAGAGAGCTGTGTCGGATGAAAGTACAACTTTTCCACAATTATTATACTCCAAATATTAGGCATTTGTTTACCAGCATTTGTTATAAGAAGTTGAATTCACTATTCTCCCTGAAACTCCTAGTTATCTAAGGTTTTTGTGTTGTCTCACTACAGAGCTAACTCCCCTGCTGTTCGGATGATGGTTCCCTTCCTTTGAAGCCTGTGGGCGGATTCACATGCTGATATTAATATCTAGCCTAACCTGTTTAGCCACATGCAGGAGTCTGGGGTCTGGTCTCCTCACATGGGACCCTGATAGCCCCCTTTCCTATAATGTGTGCACATAGCACAACCTCTTTCTGTGACGCATGTCCTAACTTGTAATTGGGGGTCTGGCTTAGCTCCAGAGGGTATATAGAGATGGGACATAAGATATCTCTCTCTGCTGCCTGCCCCTCTGCGCCAGACACGCTCCTTCATCATGTAATCCCTTCCCCCACTCTCTCCGCCATGTGGATGCATCATGAAACTTAACTCCTATTGTTCTTCTCTCTCTCGCTTATAATCTCTTTATCGGTTTTATAATAAATAATAATTATCGCTACACAACTGCCTGTTGAACCCTTGCTGAGAGTGTATCAGAGACCTGGCCACCTCTGATAGAGCTGGCTGATGCTGACCTTCAACTAGAACCTTGTAGTTTGGAAACTACACAGAAAGAGTACCAAACATGAGCCGAATGCACTTTCTTTATTTTTTAGATGATATGTTATCAGGAAGGAACGGTCCCTAGAAAATAATTACCATGCTTGGAACAGGTCAGCAAAAAAGAGGACGAAGACCCAATGAGATGGAATTTCTGAGCAGCAACACCAATGGGCTCCAGCATAAGCATGCGGGTGAGGAGGGTGCAGGGCTGGGCAGGGTAGTGCGGTGTGTTACGCATGGGGTCAATTGTGAGTCGGGACCAATATGCAGGTTTCTCACAGCAATAATCACAAACCTGGAGCCTCCCCCTCTACTCCCCATTTCCAAGCAAACAGTGGTGACGTGGCAAATATTTCAAAGTTCCTTGAAGGATATGGGGCATAGCACTAAGGAAATTTGATATTTCCTAACAAATTCTCTCACCTTCTTACCTTCCTACACTCCGGTGACTGGCCTCACTTGTGTCTAAGAAGTAAGATAACAGTGGCATCTTTTAAAAACTGCTCAGCACTGCTGTGCAGGATATAATGAGGTAAACTTATATTTTAGTGCAACCCAGGTGGCAGACTAAAGAACTCCTCTGAATATCTTCAAGGAAAACTAGAAACGAAATTTCCCCCTCATATTACATGGTTTTTATAGTTCTGTGAGTTTGGAAAAAATGCTGTTTAAAAAAAAAATCAGTGAAATGAACAATGCACCATTTCTTTTTTTTTTTTCCTTCCCGCGCGCCACCTGCCCCCTGCCCCCCCTCCCCCCCGCATCACTGCCCTGGTGGAAGTAGTAAGCCCAGCCTTGCTCCTGGAGAGCTGCTGCTGGATTTGAACCGTCAACCCTGTGGGCCGCAGTACCGCACACAACCACTGCACCACCAGGGCTCAGCTAAGCCATTTCTAATGATAGAGAAAAAAATAAACATGATTACGTGTTTGTAGAACATGTAATCACTCTAATGCCATTAAACTGTCCACAGAAAGAGAGGTCTCACTATAATATGAAGAATTAACTACAGGCGAGGCATTCTTTCCTTCGTAAAAAGTCGTGCACATGCAGAACCGTGCAAATGGAAGCCTCTTGACGAGGTGGCCTGGCCCGGTGGCTATAGCGATGCACGCCCGCACAGCGACGAGCGTGAGGATGGTACAGACCCGGGCAGGGCTTCATTCTGTTGTACATACGAGGGGGCTTCAAACAAGTTCATGCTGCGACCTTGACGTGAATTCAAAGATAATGGAATTTTCCCAAGAGCTTTTGATATCTCCCTGTAGGTTTGCCTTGAGTTGGGACTCACTGGTCCACACCTAACACCACCGACTACCTGGAAAAAATACACGGCCAAACAAATTCACTTAAGTTTTACCTCTTAATTTCCAAACAAATATAAAACTTTGAACCTTTTCAGACCAGGTTTTTCTTTTTTGGAAATGGGGAAATAAAGCTTTATCATAAAGAGTCACTTCACTGTAGCATCTGTCCACTGACCACTTTCAATTGTTATCATGGAAAGCAGGTACCTCAGTGATCGGCCCTTCTCTCGTGCCTCGGAGAAGACTCATTTCATCAGAAGTCAGCTGGAACTTGGATAAGAAGGCATCTGCAACTTGTGCTCTGATCTCTAATCTCTGACTACAATAAAAGGAAATTTTAAAAATCAGGCATGTATGTACTTGTATAACTTTAAAACAAATTAGAATTCTGTGGAAAATAATTTAGCTTGACCCTTTGACACTGGTTTCTGAAAATAGCCCAGGCAAAGATAACCCTCGTTCCCAGACAACTGGCTTCGGGAAGGAAAAAGGGCCCGATGTATTATGCTCATTCACGAGCTGGATGGCTCACAACTACGTATTAAAGCCCACACCATGCACGGTCCCTGAGGTCCTGACGTCTGGACGCACTGGGCACTGGAGCTTTCTCTGTGTCCCCATGGACCATGGGGTATGGGGGGGGGTGGTGGTGTGCAATATGTCCAGGGGGGCAACGGAAGCCTCATTGTGCCAAGAACTTTGTCAGGTCTGGCTGGATGCACCTCTATGTCTGTGTCCTTTCTGCTTATGATAAAAGGATACTCACTGCTAATGAGTGGATTCGAATTCACATCAACTCTAGAGGACAGGGTGAAACTGTCTCTCGCTGTTGTAAGTCTGTAGGGAAAGAGAAGCCTTTATCTTTCTCCTGCAGAGTGGTTGGTGGTTTGAACTGCCAACCTTTCCGTTAACTGCCCAAAGTGTAACCTATTGTGCCACCAGGACTCCTTGCAATACATAAGTAAGGAGTAAGTAATGATAGGGAATCATTTCTATGAATTGAGAGTCATTCTCTCAAATTACCGAACCCAGCACAGGCAGTGAGAACCAACAGAGAGGTTGGCATCTGACTATTCCCATAGGAGGAGGAAGGGCTGCGTCCAAACCTGTGGAGACTCAACTCTTGAGAAGCTGGTGTTGGACAGAAAGTGCAACACGAATGACTGTCTGGTGTCTAGATGATGAGGTGAGAGAGGGGCAATATGAGTTCTCATTTGGAAGCAAAGTAGCCTCTTATTTACTACTCAATCTCTGACAAAATAACTTTTCAAGTAAAGATGTGACAAACCTTCAACCTGTTCTAGAACCTTGATTCTATCTCAATATTAGCAGTTCAAAAGAGGAACTAATACCAGGGGCTCAACAGAAAGAAAATGTTTAGGAAATGATGATGGCAACGTATGTACAAATGTGCTTGGTACAAATGATGCATGCAATGTTATAAGCTCTCTAAGAGCCCCCCCGAAAATGATTTCCTAAAAATAAATAAAAATTGGCAGTTCGAGAAACAAAGTTGTTGCCATGCAAGAGAAGAAATACATGCATAAATGGTCCCTGCTTTACAAATGCCAGTCCATTCCATGTTCCAGACTGGCCCGCCTTGTCCTCACAGGTGATTTTACAGGAAGGAGATACGCTACTCCATAAATTCATTTCCTCTCAGTCTGTAGCTTTTCATGTGAAGGAGAGACCTCACAGTGGTCCTGCAGGACAGGGTTGAACTGCCCCTGTGGGTTTCCCAGACTGCAACTCTTTATTGGCATAGACAGCCCTGTCTGTCTCCCGAGGAGCAGCAGGTGGTCTTGAACTTCTGACCTGTGGTTCACAGCACAGCAAGTAACCCAGGAAGCCACCAGGACTCCTAGAGGGTGGGAGGAGTCGGAACTGGCTTACTGACAGTGAGTGTGTGACATATTCACTACAAATCATGCTTTGGGTTTAGGCTGGAAATAGAAGCCAAGAACTTAATTACTAATTTCTTATACATGTATAACTCATTTCTCCACTTTCCCAACTCTTCGGGACACCATCGTAATAATTTTAAAGAATCATCTGAATTCTATTATCTGGATGCAATCCATCTAAATTTTGTTGAAAAAGGCACACCAGTGCCTAGAAAAAGTCCCGGTCAGATCAGCATCAATAGACAAGTTCGGAGGGTGGAGCTAACTGCTCGGAAACCACAGAGAAAGAGAGCATCCTCTCTAGCTCAGACCTGAAGACACAGAAATAAAACGACAACGCATGTCACTAGATGTACTCGGCTAAATGCTCCCACTGACTCACAGAAAAATCACCACCGCGAGATGTCCTCTAGGTGGCAGTAACACTTTGCTCACCTCAAATGTCAACAGAAACCATCGAATTAGATTTACATAGATTTAAGGGGCATATATCCTTAATTTATTACTAGACTTCAGGGCTAAGTTTTGTTTTACACTCCTAAAGCTCCAAGATTTAAATTTTTTTAAAAAGCTTCATAAAATCCCTTGAGGCTGTACATATTAGCCATTCAACTAACCCTTCTGGGGACTTCTTTGGGATCAATCATTGGCGTTAAATCGATAACGTACTCTTAACGAGGAACAAAGGGAAACTCGGCTCTGTACTTTTGTTCGCAGTTCCATTTTTTAACCCATCCTAGTGTGACACATATTTATGAAATCCCTTGCCCATCCAAATTCACTCCAAATACTATGGTTGACTACATCGAAAAGTCAGCCCATGAAAAACAGACCTCCAACTTGTATGTTTTTATATTGACAAAAATAAATGATCCAAAAATCATTTTTAGAGGTTATTTTGAGGAGGCTTCAGAAAGTTCCTGGTAAAAATTTCATCATCTTTTAATCCCATTTTTCCAAAGATTTTTGAAAGCCCCCTCATATTACAAAAACAAGGGTTTATTATCTCAAGATAACTTTGTTTGCTTGCTTGTTTTTTAATTTATTAAAATCATTTTATTATCAGTATCATTTTATTACTATTATTGTTACGTCATATCTTACACTGCCTGACATCTCCCCCCGCCCACTCCTCCGATGTCTGTCCTCCAGATAGGAGGTTACGTGTAGATTCTTGTAGTTGGTTTCATCTCTCTACCCCACTTCTCTCCCCACATCCGGTAACTCCAATCTCACCACTGGCCCCGAGGGGCTCATCTGTCCTGGATTCCCCATATAAGATAACTTTTAAAAAACTGATTGAGTCGGTTATATTTCTAGGGTCACTTTTAATTTTAGCATGTGCATGATTTCAAGGTAAATGTTCACTACCATTTGTATGGAAAGTTGGTTTTAGATGGTTCGGTGAGTTGGGAGAATTCATGTATGCAATGTGTACAGCAGGATCGGTCCTATGGTACCTCTCGGCAGGACAAAAGATATATTTGACACCTGACACCTGCACCTGACATCGCGCAATGCCTTTTGGAGGACTTCTTATATATGGGTACAAAAATAAAATTAAGTGAATCTTAACATAAATATATAAATGAATACATAAAAAACTCAGGGAGCACAGGTTCCCAAACTTAATGGCCTACCTCCCATTTTTCAGAAAAAAAATTACTCAGCACCCACCTGGAAATTAAAAGCCTTTGTGCAAGCTATTTTTAAAAGAAACTATAGGCATGTACACAAATTTATAAGACAAGTATTCTTCCATGTATTTGTATTAGTTTATGTATTTGAAATAAACAAACTATTTAATCTTCATAATGCTTCCTTTAAGCAAACCCAGGACAAGGTTAATGAGTAAAGTACTGGTTTGGGGGGATTTTTTGTGTTTTTCCTGCTAGAAAGGTGTCTCCTTCATGTCTTAACTCTACCTTTCAGGCCCACCTCTACCAAAAAACATATAACTAACAAGAAAAAGCTGAACAGAGAAAAAAATGTACGTAAGAGGTACACCAACAAAAAAGCAAAGAAATACAAGTGTTGAAAGTGCATGAAAAATGATTTTCTAATATCCAAAGTAATATAAATTGAAACACTCAAATGTCATTTGTCATTCAAGATATTGGTAGTTTTTTTAACTTTGTGTAATGGACATGTACCCACACACAGCTAGGTTTACCATCCTGGAGAGAAATCTAGTAATATGCATCAGGGCACGTTCAAAGTTTAGGCTATTTGGCCCAATAATGGCAATTCTAGTAATTCATCCTAAGGCAATCATCTAAAATGCACATCATGAATTTTTAAATATTTACTAAACCATTCTTCTTAGTAAAGCAAACAACACAATTACTCAGTCATTTCAGAATGGTTAAAGGCAGTGTTTTCCACAAGAAAAATATGTCCACACTGCCATTACAGAAGATGTCCTCCTGAAATAGAAGAATGAATATGACACTATAAGATGTACCCTGACCACGATTAGTGGGAGAGGCTCTGACCCTCCTTCTTGCAAAGGAAGCCTAAGATCCAATGGGATCTATTTTGAAAACCAAGAGTCCAGCCTAAGGTAGATGTTTCAATATTGAAAAGCCAATTCCCTACATGCAGTGTTTTTTTTTAAAAAAGACTGCTGTTTTGTGCATTTTGCTAAACATGTTTTACATAAAATGATGTTTACATATTTCATTGGGTTCATTATGTTGACACGTTTCTCTAAGTGAGTTAAGTTATACTGGTTGCCCTCTCAACTTCCTGGAGTCATTTCCATTGATTTGCGTCCTTACATGGGTAACTCTACACCTCTGCCCTCTTTGTCACTCCCCACTGCTCAGAGCTTAGGCTAAGTCAAAGAGAACTCTGCTGAGGATTATGGGCTCAATGTGAATGAGCGCTGAGAGAAATGGACACTGAGAAACAGGGAGCAGGAGCTTGGGATCCTGGATGAAGAAAAGTATTTTTCAAGTTCTTTTGGCCATGACCTACAGTTAGTAGTATATTTCATTCTGTGAAATAATAACTTAATTCACAAACAAGAAAAAAAAATGACTTTGTTTCTTGGTTCCTGAGAGACAATCCTTAGCATTTCCTGATAACTCAGGTCATACCTCTATGGTATAAAATTTCCCAACCATGTCTGAGGATTCATGAGGGAGGGTTGGCTTGGTCAGAAAGACCATCTGGAGTCAGGTATCTGGTAACCCAGGAAATGTGATTTAACATAGTATCCACAGACACTGAGGCCTCAAATAAGATGACCTGGTGAAGCTATGAAAGGTTCTGAAGGGAAGATAGTACACCTTGTTATTTGGGAACCCTTCCAAATCATGCATGATGGTCCTCAATTACAATCCTTCTGATAGACTAAATATTTAATCCTAAGTATAATAATTTCTGTGAGTTCCATCAGCAAAGTACCCACCCCAAATGAGGACTGGAGGTCAGCAGGTAAAAAACGGAAGACCAAGAGAGACATCTCAGAAGGAGAGTGGGAAACACTGAATTTGCAGCCTATAAGGGGGTTGCGAGGATCGCTGGTGGTGTGGTGAGTGGGGTGCAAATTGGGCTCCTAACCTCAACACCAACAATTCAAACCCACCAGTTGCTCTGTAGGAGAAAGACAAGGCTGCCTGCCCCTTAAAGATTTATAGTCTTTTCTTCTCTGTCCCATGGTAGCCAGGAGTTGACTCAATGGCAGTGACCATGACAGAAGAGTGTCATGAGGAGTCCTGGTGGGGCGGGGGGTGGGGGTGGGGCAAGCAATAAGCACTCAGCAGCTAACCAGAAGGCGGGCCACGTAAACCCATTAGTGACTCCACAGGAGAAAAGGCCTAGTGACCTGCTCTTAGAGAAATTACGGTCTAAGAAACCAACTTGCTCTCACACAACATGGACATTATATGGCCTTCTGTATATGCATCTGCCAATTTGTCGATCGGAAGGACCATATGCTTCTAACTGTGAGCATTTCCAGCTATATGCCACATTTGCAGCTGCGACCAGGAATGAATAAGAAGGAAGAGTGGGGATCTGATCAATCTTTAAATTTGGGGGACTGGGTTTATGTTGATTTTAATCCACACATAGATCATTCCCAGAAACTGAAACACCACCACCACAAAATAGGTAACTATTTCCTATTTCATTCTTCCCTATTTCAATTTCATGTAGGTGAGTAGTGGGACCCATAAGCAATTTCTCAACCTATTGGCCTTAATCTGCAATTCAAAAACTATTTCTGGTGGCCAGAGGTTGGTCAACAACTTCTGTAAAGGGTCAGAGAATAGTTTCTAGGCTTTGCAGGCCACAGAGAGGTTCTTTTGTAACCACTCAACTCTGCCACCCAAGTGGGAATATGGCCATAAGCAACACATGAGCAAAATAGCCCGGTTGTGCTTCAGCACAATTGGATTCACAAAATCCAGGGTGGTCTGGATTTGTCCTGTGCGTGCTGGTCTACCACGTACTCTGTGAGCTAGCCAGCCAAAACAAACAAGTAGGGTAGTCATACCTCCATATTACTGAGGGAATGTTTACAATACTCAGGCTTTAAGTAAAATACCAACAGTGCTACAGAGTGACAGGAAAATGAAAAGTGAATTGCCCCTGATGGGATGCTTTGTCCTCTCCTCCCCCAGAACATGAGCAATGCTATGAAAGCTCGCTTAGTAATGGTCACCATAACACACTGCACTGCTTCAAAGTGTACTCCCCTGCTTCGCGCCTCCTGTCAAAAATAACAGTAACCCTATTTGTGCTATTACAAGAGGAGGGACTGATACAGGTAACTCTTGATTACACTAGAAGGAGGTTACTGGGTTAACAAAGAAGACACAACGTGGGACAAAAAAATTAAATTACTAAAAATCTGAAAACACTACACTTCGGGAAGCACTCATGTTCCAACTCTAGAAAGTAAATGCCAAATATCACCTCCCCAACTCTATTACAAAACAAAGAGCAACCCCTACCGCCCCAACTCACCTTCACGCTCTCCAACCGGGGTTCTTGGGCTGATTCTGTGATTTGGACTACCCTGCATCAAACATGGCTAATTTTTCTTTGCTTAACTTTGATGTGGAGAACCTGGAACTGTTTTTCTCCACTGGCCCCAGACTAATCGAGAGGTGACTTTATTATATAGAAGCTTACCTTTCAGTTTGAAGCTTTGTGGTTTTTACTATTAAATCCTGAGTCTGTTCCTTTGCAGCCTGCAAGTACAAAAAAGAATCTAACATTAGCACAATCCAATTTTACTCACAAAACTGACAGCACTACTTACTGGAGCGTCACTCAGCCTCACAGCAAATAACATCACAGCCCACAAGTAGAACGTTTATGAAAGGCCCAACTGAAACAGAGGCAGCCGAGGCTCCGAAGCCAAGCCAGTTACTGTTGAGTCAATTCCAACTCCTTAGGGCAACCCATGCATTTCTGACTAGAACTGCACTCAGTCGGCTGATCAATCACTGTGATCTTTAAGAAGGTCACCAGGTCTTTCTTCCACTGTGCCTTGGGGTGGATTCAAGCCACCAACCTTTCAGACATACACTCTCTTTAATAAGGTTAGAGCATTCAGTTTGCACCACAAGAAGGGTCTTGGGGTGAGTACCAGGATGCTGACCAAGGAACAATGTACCCATGTACTTTGGAGTCAAATAGCTGTGCTGGGAGAACAGGATGAAGACCATAATTTCACTTATGGACATGCTAAATTGAGACATTATGAGGTTTGTGAATTAAGCTACTGGTATGGAGGCTCAAGAAAAATGTCTGAGCTGGGGATAAAAAGATAAAGAGTTGCAACACATGAACGTCCAGTCAATAAGGTTTTGAAGAAGGTTAGGGACAGTCCCATCTAAAGAACACAGTCCTGATAACACCTATAGCTAAAAGTTTGACCGTGACCAATTCTCACATATTAAGCAGTGACTGAATGGCTAGTGTCCACTCTGTGAAGAAATATCAAGGGAGGCAGAAGTGTGCATAGGTCACTAGTCTGTAGGCAAAACCACCAAACATGAAATTAAGGTAAATCAGTCTGTTAAACAGAATAAACATTTGATGAGATTCAGTCATTTTAATGCTGAAAAAGTGACTAACAAGCCTCTCGCTTCTGCAGCTTGAAAGGAACTAGGGGTTATTGCCATGGGGGTTCTTTCTTTGAATTCTGTGTTTCATTCCACCTTTTCCACCTCTAGCCCCAGCCCCCATCCAGGATGGTCTACTGTGATCTCACTCTCAGCAGGGGGAGCCAGGTACCACCTAGTTCTTCTCTCTCGAGTTTATAAAGGCCAAGTCCCTGTGGCCCATCAGTCCTTTGAATTAATTGTCCCTATGTGTGATCTTGGATTTTCTACCCTTTCATTTGCTCTGGAGGAGAAGAGGCCATTAGTTGCACCTTAGACGACAACTCACACCTGTGAGGATTCCAGTTCCTACTTACCAAAGTCAGGGTAGAAGGTTGTCTTTGTGGACTATGTCACGCCAACTGGCCTTGATGTCCTCCAAGACTTTGATCTTAACCCCCAGACCCAGCAACTTATTTCCTGAAGCTGTTATAGTTAAGGCTAGGAAGCTTTGTTAATTTTGCTCCCTCGAGGCTCTACTATATATTTATAGCAACATATAAAAGCCTGTCTACAAATATCCACCATGAAATCTATTAGTGGCTGTAATCTCCCTCCCCATCTCTACCTGCTTGACTTCGTCTAAGTCCATCTCTGTGTTGCCCTGGGTAGGTTACTGCCGCTATTACAGGATTGTGGCGATGGAATAACATTCACCTTGGTTGCCTCTAACTCCTGTGCTTCTCCCAGTGACTTCCTTTGCTGTGAGCATCTTGTGCTGGCCTCCCTATTGCCATAAACATCACTCAAGCTAATACGTGTCCAAGCAACCCCTGGTGAGCGTCTTATGCCCTCCCCCCGCCCCACCCCCACCTCATCCCACTCTTGGTAACCTTTAAAGACTGATTTCTTCTGTGTCAAACTTTTGCCTGACTTTGTACAGTACTGCTCTTTCACTCAGCATAGTATCCTCTAGATTTATCCATGTGATGAGATGTTTTAAAGATTCGTTGTTATTCCTTAATGCTGTGTTTTTTCAGGTTTTTGTGTGTGGGGGGGGGGGGGGCATTCACTGCCTCTGGTGGTCATGGGCACTACTCAGTGCCACTCCTGAAAGCCGCCGCTGTATTTGAACCACCAAGCCCGCAAGTTGCAGTTCTGCACTCAACCACTTACGCCACCGGGGCTCAGTCCTCTTAATGTTGTATAGTATCCCATTACATGTAACAGTGTAAAAGTCTTATTATAGAATTTCTTTCATGATTTCATCAGGAGTTCTTCTAGATATTATAACAATCCATAATTCAATTAGATGCAGCATCGGTGTACAATTGTTGCTACCATCATTTTGAAAATGTTTTCTTTCTTTTTGAACTTTTTTTTCAGGTCCCCTTTATTCCGTCCTTCCCCCACCCTATCCCTCAGAAACCCTTACACCTTCCAATGCCTCTGTCCACCTACTTGCTATAAAATTGATAGTATGGGGCTGAGCCCCGGTTGCGTAGTGGTTGTGCGCGGGACTGCGGCCCATTGGGACAGAGGTTCAATTCCAGCAGTGGGGCTGGGCCTCCTACTCCCACCACCGGAGAGCAGTGATGCCCCCCCCAAAAAAAATATTGATAGTATGAATGAGCAATGTAAAGTATTAAAATTCTAAAAATATGAAATCAATGTAAATTAATTATAGGCAAAATTGAAAAGGAGGAAAAAACTTCAAAATCACAGCTCGGATCCATCCATACAAGATATGATACCAGAAATGATACACGCAACAAAAAACACATGTAAGCAATGTGTAGCACCAAAAAACTTAAATGCTCAATTAAAAGGTCCTAAAGGAATCTTTTACATGTAATAATAACGATCTCTCTCTTTTTCCAGTGGTTGTTTCATGGGTCAAAACTCATTAATACAGTCAAAACTCATTAATTCGTACACTTGAAATGGGCATACGTTTTGTTGTATTTACATCATTTCTCTGTAAAACTGATCTGCAAAAGAGAAGGAAGACCGAGTCTTCATTGGGCAGTATTTGACCAGTGGAGATGAGGAGGATCAGCACACAAAAACACATAGGCTGACTAGACGTCACTTGAGTTGTGATTTAAAATTCTTACAAACTACTTTGAAAATGGGAAGACTAACACTACCCTGATCTTTCTACACTTGAAAATGGGTGTGAGGAAAAGGAGAGAAAGGTAATTATGGGTAAGGAACAGAAAGGAAAGGTACTATCACGAGAAAGCTACAATTACGGTCTGAAAAATCTTGGGATTTTTTTCCGGCTAAGCAAGAATAAAAATTTAGCCTGCACCTTCTCAGGCAAAGCTGCAGTTTGGATTTATTCCTAAGCCTTCCCTCTAAAGCAGGGGTGTCAAACTGGCAGCCTATGGGCTGCATGCCATCCCCAAAGTGATTTTTTTCTGATCCCGATGCTCTCAAGTGAAAGGGACTTGTTTGTACAGTATTGCCTTGATCTCTCCTAAGTGTTATTTTCCTCATAACAGTTTTTTTCTATTTTCATTTTATTTTAGAGCATCGGGGGCCAAAAAAAATTACCTCAGGGGCCGCATGTGGCCCGCAGGCCTGCAGTTTGACACCCCTGATCTAAAGAATCAGTTCCTGGTGGCCTTCTAGAGTATTGGATGGCAAAAGCCTTATCTGAATTCTACCTAGTACTGTACTAGCTGACTGAAACAGCGAGCGCGTAAGAGGTGAACTGAACAAGGCAGTTAGTTTCCAACTTGCAAGAGGAGGAGATTCTGAAGACCCCTTTGAAAATTACTTCTAAGATAAGTCAGGCACTGTGGGAAACTAACAAATGTCATTCCCACGGAAGCTCCACTAACTGCTATGCAGCCTTAAAGTGAGCCCATGGTTAATTCTGTCTCCCTGTCGAAGCAGACATTCTTCTATTATCTCCTCCCGCCGAGGCACCTATCCCCCCTCATGTCGTCCCTTAATGCTTATATTGGGTTTTCCTCACCTGGGACCTCAGAGATTTCACTGTGATTACCACCCACCTTGTGAAGTAGGTAACTACTGAATATGCGTCTTATAGCTACCTACCATCGCCCCCAAACAATAAAGACTCTCTCTCCCCTGATCCCCTCTTCTCAGGTCCCTTCTCCTCTGGTCCTCTGGTCCCCCTCTCAGCCCCGTCCTCTCTCTCCCTGGTCCTCCTTCCTCCCGCTCCTCTCTGGTGTCCGGATCGCCACATGGTCCATCAGGCAGGACTGAGGTGAGCACGCTACCATAAAGTGTGCCTGACTCCTCATTTTATTCTCTCCCCTCTCTCTTTTATTTCTATGACTTTACTATAATCTCTATATCTCATTGTACAATTGCACCCACTAGGCCTGTGATGATTTGCTGGGAATGACAAGACACTTGTTTCATGTGGGCTATTTTAATTTTTATTATTTAATTAAATATCATAGAAATTCAATCTGTGAATCTCTAAGAATGATATCCTCAGCAAATCACACCCTGTTACAATGTCACTTTGAGAACTAGGTGTACCTGACCCAGTCATGGTATCTTCAGTCACCTCACATGCATGTGAAAGGTGAGCATTGAGCATGTATCAACATGTTGATGACTACTGAAAGTAACCCAGACTGCCAAAAGAACAAACAAATCTGAGTTGGGACTACGGCCAGAATGCCCCTGAGTGGCAAGCAGGATGAGACTTGGTCTCATGGACTTTAGATGTGTTGTTCGGTGACACCAGTCCTTGGGGAAGGACATCAGGTGTGGTAAGTAGAGGGACCATGACTAAGAGGAAGACTCTTGACAAGATAGACCAAGAGAGTGGGCTCAAATATCAAAAGAGCTGTGATGATGGAGCAAAAGTGGGCGCTGTTTCATTCTGTTAGTCTTAGGATCACGATAAGTTGGAACTGACTCAGTAGTACTTAACAACAATACTGTTGTTGTATGTAACACAAGAAACACCAGACTACTAACTATGGAGCTGGTGGTTCACCTGAAAGGGAGGAGGCAGTCTGCTCCAAAAGTGATTTCTAGTTTCAGAAACCCTATGAAGCAGTTCTAGGCTGTCGTACAGGCTCCCGAGGAGTCAGAGTCCACTTGATGGAGGTGAATTACACTGTATGGCGTTCACACTACTAACAAGTAAGATGTACAAAGACAAAGCAGATGATCCTAAGTACAATCCATCACAACTCAAATATATCGTAAGCCAAGTACTACCTGTATATTAGTAGACCACCAGCCAAAGAAAAAGAGATTTGTAGTTATAAAATACAACAAATACACAAACGCAAGTACAATATTTACAGTCAAACTTGCTACAGAGCATGGTGTTCTAGATGCCCATACCCTGTGCAGACATAACTAACGAGCTCTGAGAGCTTGTCAGGCACTGAGCTAAAATCTAGCCACTGCTGCAGGGTACCTGTAAGCGACTTGTCATATCTTGACAACAGTTGTTCATCGCTTGGACATCTTCATTTATGCTTTCAAGTTCCTGAATGGGAAAAAAGACACATTAAACATTGTACACACATATATGGCTAAATTTCTCTTGCCCTTATTTTCATCCACACACAAAAATGTATTCTTTTATAAGAGACCCCATGTTTGAAACTGAGATTAATTAGGAAAAATTATACTACCTAGTGTCAGAAAAGATGAAAAGAAGCTGACATATATAAAGGGTGGAACAATGGAAAAAGCTTTTTTAAAAAATGAACACTTCTTATTCAGTCTAATGGTAAGCACTTATCCCAAGGATTTTATCAGTGATAGAATTTTATTAATGAGTAATTTAATTTCATCAAAGTTATAAAATATGAATTTATCAGGGTGGGGGGAAAATATATAAATTTATTACTGACATAATTCATATGAACAATCTACAATTGCCTATAAAAACAAATGAATTGGTATATATATTTGTTGTTCAGAAAAATAATTTTTATAACTTATTACCAGAGAACAGAAGGAAGGCTATATATTACAGATAGATAATTTTGAGTAATAAGATTGTAAGTAATTACCCTTTCCATTTCTGATCATTTTTATGAAAAAGTCTTTTTCCCCCCAATTGAGGAAAGAACATTACTATGAAGTCCAACTGGCATGTAACTTTTTTTAATTTATTATGAAAAAGTTTCCAAAATTGTGAGTCTATGCATCCATCACCCAACTTTAGACATATCATGTTATCCATAAACATACCATCATGTATGTCTGAGAACTCTTAAAATCTATATACAACCACAAAACCATTTCTGTATCTAAACATAATAATCCCTTAATGCCAACTACCAGGTCAGTGTAGGTAATTTCCTCAATTACCTCAACTAAAGCACACTCAGAAAGACTAAGTGGTTAATCGTTTCACTTTTTCCCCCCTCAATCATCAGATCCTCATTGTTCCTTGCTGCTTCTTTTTCTAACAATTTATTTGGAAAGAAACCAACTCCCTTGCCTGTGAGTCCCCCTCATTCCCAGTTTCTGTTTATTGCACCACTGTGGGCTTCACATACTCCTCTGCCCCCAGAATCTCCTATAAGTTGGTCTTTGGAGTTAGAAATCTGATGATATCCTGATTTCTGGAAGAAAATTCTTCATAGGTAGTGCGGAGGAGTCACTGAATTGGATTCGAGGGGAGTGGTCACTGGCGGTCAATGACTACTATGACAGTGGTCCTCTACTGGCAACAGTTTGATCTCGGACAGGGAATCTGGCATTGTCTGAAGCCATTCTTGGTTGGAACCACTTTGTATGAGGGGAAAGGCGGGGCAGAGGCATGGGTGCTACTGAACATCCTGCAATGCATTGGTCAGTCTCCAATACCAAGCAGGCCCAAAGGATCCTAAAGTGAGAAACCCTAAACTAGAACCAAAAAGTGCTCAGTGCCTGCACTAGGGATGCTCCGATTCAGTCATTCCCTCTTCCTTTATTAGCTAGACTAAATCTATGAGGAAAGCCCTGCAATCACTAGTTACTATGAGCAGCAGTTCTCCACCTGTGGGTCGTGACCCCTATGGGTGTCAAACGACCCTTTCACAGGCGTCGCCCAATTCATAACAGTAGCAAAACTGTAGTTATGAAGTAGCAACGAAAATAATTTTATGGTTGGGGGGGGGGGCAGTCAACACAACAAGAGGTACTGTATTAAAGGGCCGCAGCATTAGGAAGGTTGAAAACTACTGACTTGGAGGGAAAAGTACTGGATGAATGTCTGAGTCTTCATTGGACTTCAAGATCATCGGTTCCCTTATAACCAGAATTGGTTCTGACTCAAGGCGACCCACAGGAGAGAACAGCCATATAAACCATAAGGTTTATATGGCTGCCATCTACAGAAGTTGCTGCTTCATCTTTCCCCCAGGAAATTTACACTGGTAGCTTTACACTGCTAACCTCTTGTTTTGGTTGGCCAATCACCTAACCACTGCACCAATGGCATCTTGTTCGGTTCTTAACGTTGCTGTGAATTCATGGACGTAAAAATGTTTGGTCCACCTTAGTTATTCTTACTGATGCTTAAAAACCATTCCATCTCTGATGACTGAAAGCCTCTTCAAGTTAGGTCCCGAGTTCCTCTTTACATTTCCAGTATGAGTGGGTGGCATCCTTCCTTGAGGGTAGAGATAAACTGCTTCCTTTCAGTGGGAAATAATGCAGAGACCACAATCCAGTCAAGTCCATCACTTGCATGCCTTAGTTTTCATTTCCTTTTAATAAATACTACCAACTTTCCTGATTATTAGTTTCCATTCAGGAAAATCCAACCCAAACTTAAAAAATAGTCTATCTTGACTTACTGGGTCCTCAAAGAAACCGCATAACTGAACACCCTTATTCACCTCACACGTAGGGCGTAAGTCCAGTGGCTCATTATTTATGCACAAAAATGATCCTACATAATATGCAAATTCCATAACTTAGGATACAATTAAGTAACTCAATCTTCCTTAAACCTCCAAAAAAAAAAAATCATTATTCAGTCGAAATATCTCTACAGGAAAACCACTCTGAGAAAAGATAGAACAGATGTTCCCAATACGTAAGAACAGGTAGTAGAGGAAGTCACAGAATCAGAATCCCACTAATACAAATAAGTACCTTGGTGCAGCAGAAATCAAAAGTCAAGTATTCTACTTGCAGGTGTTAATGAATGGCAAGCATATTACACTTCATTCATAAAAAATAGTACTTGGCACTGTCTTTGAAGTCCCCAATACATGCCAAATGAACTAACATACCTCTTTCACTTGCTTAAAAATGCTGACGAATTCTTGATTGATGGCTAAACTTCTGCGTTCAATATCTCCACGCAAATTTCTTCGAGTTCGCAAACTATTTTCAACGAAAAAAGTTGAAAGGGCCTTGAGGGCTTCCAGCATCTCCTAGACAACAACAGAAGAAACGCGTTTCTCTCTCGAATGTGGTTAAGACCAATTTTCAGACGCTTCCCTCCTCTCAAGTAAAAATCAAATGAAATCATTCTTGGATGATTTGTTTTTATTAAACATCTAGAAAAAATGGAATGACTTTTCACTTTACTGAAAAGCGAACTTCATTTTTAGAACAAAACAATGGTACTTGTGTGTGTGGCATGGCACATGCATCAAGTTATTCATGATAGGGTTATTTGGAATCAGAGAATATTAGAACCATTGGTGTCAATCTAAAGGAAACTGGTTAAATAAATTATGCCTATCATTTTAAAAAGACCACCAAAACCCACTGCATTCAAGCCAATTCCAACTTTTAAATGTTGGCTTTTTAGTCCCTGTAATGGTCTTGTGGCAGGTACATAATCTATCAACTCGAGTGAAGGGATGCAGGCTCGTCTGTCAATCATCAGGTCACAGCCTACTGTGCCTCTGTGGGCCTGGCCTTTTCCTGAGGATTCTGGAAACACCTGTATTCCTCCCTGGAGGCGGACACACACACACACACACTGCCAAGACATCCAGTTGACAAGCCACATGGAGCTATGCTGAAGGAGCCAGAGAAGCCATGCAGAAAGCCACACCAGCCATTTGATGCTTACACCACCACTGCATTGACAAGACTTTCCACCCCCTGGCCTGTGATCTTCCTGCATTTGGCATCATTGCATGTGTTGGGCGAGTCTGAAGAGGCATTTATAAACTTGGTATCAGACCTATGGGTTGATATCGGACTCATGGACTTGATCTGGACTGGGCTGGGGTGTTTCCTCCGTATACAATTGCTCTTTGATACAAAGCTTTCTCTTACACATTTATGAGTGTTTCTGGATTTGTTTCTCAGTCACCCTGGGCTAACACAGGTCCCTAAGGTTACCATACCTTCCTTCCTCAGAATAAGGGGTGGGTTCAAATGCCTGATCTTTTGGGAGCCAACTGGAATGCAATGCACCTCTGTGAGTTAGGCAGTCCTACAAAGAACTAAAAAAAACCCCTTACACTCCCCTGATAGGATGTCAGGTTGCTCCTTAGACAAGATTAATGGTTCAAACCCACCAGCTGCTCCTCCAAAGAAAAATGCGACTCTGATCCTTAAGGACTCATCTTCTCAGAAACCTGAGGCAGTTCTACTCTGTCTTACAGGTTCACAACTGAGTCAGGGATCAACTGGATGGCAGTCTGTTTGGTTTGGGTTTGTTTGGGGGGTCCAGCAGCAGAGGACATCTGAGGTGGGCGTTGATCCCCAAGACAGGGAACAGGATCTCATACATGCCGCCGGATTTTACGGACTTTGCTTAGTGATCATGTTGTTGTTAGGGGTGCCATCGAATCGGCTCCAACCGCTACTGACCTTGAGCACAACAAAATGCAACACTGTCCAGCCCGGCACCCTCTGACCCTTGATCCCAAGCCTGAGCAGCCACACATTGTCAGTGCATCTTGGGAAGGGGCTTCTTTTTCGCTGCTCCTCCCCTTTACCAAACATGTCCAAAGTAGATAAGATGAAGTCTCACTATCCTTGAATCTCTCCTCCCATTAGCACTGCTCCATTATTGTGACTTTTCTCCCTTCCTAAGTAAATGTGCCCTGGAAACACTTTTTTTTCCCCCAGTTAATCTTACATCGCTTCCTCCCTGAAGGAGAATGCATGAAGTTGGCCTAAATCGCTAGCTGGGGCCAGCAAGTGACCACCTGATCTCCCCCCTTCCTCAACCCCACGCATGAGTGACCACTGCTGTTGCAGAGCGTCCTACAAACTCAAACCAAATGCGCTGTCTTCCAGGACAAGGCCTCGTCTTTCCAGCGCGGGGGAGCTGGTGGTTTCGAACTGCTGTCCTTAGAGATGACAGCCCTGACAGCCCGACGAGGAGGAGCCACTTTATTTCACTGGAGCCTTGAGCTCCTGCAAGGGATCTGGTCCCAGGACACGCTGTAGGTCCCACAGCCCCCGCCCGCCCGGTGACCCGCTCGGCTCCACGTCCACACCCCGCCAGGGCCGCCTCCGCTCCCCTCCTCCGACCCCGATCCCCGACCCCACCGGGACCCGGTCCCGCTCTCCTCTGCGCCGGGGTCCGGGGCCACCTCGCGGGTCAGGGGTCGCCCCGCGGAGGAATCAGGGAGGCGGCGGGCCCCGGGCAAACGTCTCCCCTGGTCAGAAGCCGCCCCCGACGGACACCGCCTCCAGCCCCCGCCCACGACGGCGCCGAGACCCGAGAGCGCGGCCCTGGCCGCCCCGCGCACCTTGTCGTTGTCCAGCCGCGTCTCCAGGATCTTATGCAGCTTCCGGGACAGCGGGTTGTTGGTCGGCGCCGAGGTCCCGCCGGCCCCATTGCTCGGGCTGTGGGCGGCCCCCGCCTGGGGCACGGCGACCACTTCTCGGCTGACCTCGGCCATAGCGCCCCGCGTCAGCCGCCGCGGCGGGCAACAGCCAGCTCAGCTCAGCTCACCGAGGGCGGGGCCGGCGCCGGCAGGGCCCGGCACTGCGCATGCGCTCGGGGCTGCGCGTGCGCAGCTGCGGTCGTGAGTCTGCGGGCCGCTGCTGGAAACGCCAGGAAGACACCGATGCGTCGTTGACGCGGTTTAGATGGAAGGTGGGCTGCGTTTGGAAGTGGACTGATTTCAGAAACCTGCCTCTCTAAGATTCTGATCGCATGGATGGGCTAAAAGGAGGAAGATTTTCACGCTAAAAGAAATATTTCCTTTGCTAGGTGTTAGGGTTTTATTTCCAAGCACTTCGGTTCAAAGCTATACATAATTTATATATATATATATATATATATATATATATATATATATTTCTTGGGAGAAAAGTGGGAGGGAAACTAGTAAACGCTTGGATAGACATGCAGGCTCAACAGGCATAGTCTACTATCAATGACAGCCTACTCGCAAATACATAAAGATGAGACAGGAAATGCACCTGTGTATGTGCTTTTTTGCTGTAAACATATTCTAGAATGTGACGGCGCATACAGGAAGCAAAGTTCTGAAAACTTCTTAGCCATCGTCATCCACCTTGAGGGAATGGGATCTTGGGGCCTGGGAAATCAGACCAGAGTTAGGGACGCCAAGGTCAAATTGGTAATTTTGGTTTCCCCAAGTGGACGCCACCGCCCCCCCCCCCCAAACCCTCCCACCCCCCGTGTGTTGTGTAGAATAATCTAAGGGCATTGTAAGAGCAGAAAACTACACTTAATCCTGGTTTGTGGGCTGGAGTACAAAAGGTTTTCATTGCTAGGGAGGTCATGAGGAATTTTTTTTTTAAGAGGACAGTAGTCCATATAAGTTTGGGAACATGCTGCTGTTATTAAGTGATACTGAGTCAGTCCCAACTCAAAACAGCCCAGTGTACAACACGACAAAATAACACCTGTCCTGCATTCTCCTCGCAATAGTGGCTGTGTTTAAACCCATTATTTCAACCCCTTGGTTGATTCGACTCTTAAGGGTCTTCTCTTTTTTGCTGACCTACTTGTTCTTTTTCGCTGGCAGCCGTGAGACTCCAATACTCTGCAAGCAGCTACTTCAAAGGCATCAATCCACTCTCCCCCTCATTGTCCAGCTATAGGAGGAAATGACTCAGACTACAGTGGCTTGGAGCTTATGCACATTAATATTCAAAATGGCATCTTTGAATTTTGAAACTCTGAAGAGGTCCTTTGTAGCAGATTTTTCTAATGCACTGCATCGTTTTAACTTCTTGACTCCTTCCATGAGCACTCACTGATTGTGGACCCAAAGAAAATGAAATCCTTGACAATATCAGTCTTCTAGTAATCATGATGTTGATGACTGGTTGAGTTGTGATTATGTTTGTTTTCCTCATGTGAAGGTGGGATCTATCCTGAAAGCTGTAGTCTTTGATCTTCATCAGTGAGTGCTTCGAATCTTTTTCATTTTCAGCGAACAAGGCAGGGTCATCTGCATTTTGCATTTTGTGAGAGTCTGCCTCCCATTTCAGTGTCGTATTCTTCACATAACCTAGCTTCTCAAATCAGTTGCTCAACACACAGATTGAATGTATTTGGTGAACATATATGACACCTTGGATTTTAAACCACATAAGATCACCTTTTCCTGTTCAAACAACTGCCCCTTGGCCTATGCCCAATTTCCACAGGAGCACAAGGAGTGTTCCAGAGCTCTTATTCTTAATTTGCTATGTTATCCATAATTTGCTATGATTCCCACAATGAAAGAATAAAATACACATATCCTGTGTAGTGTTCTCAGTCTCAGCTTCCAGCCAAGAGCCGTCTGTTAACAGCAATGATGTCCCCTGTTCTATGTCCACTTCTGGACCCCGCTTGAATTTCTGGTATTTCCATGTCCATCTATAGAACTGCTGCGGGCCTTTAACAAGGACCTTTAGCAGCATTTGACTTGTGTTTGAGATGAGTGGTCTTGTCGATCATTTCCACGTCTGTTAGATCTGCTTTCTTGGAAATGGGGTCAAACATGGATCAGTGCCTGTCAGTTGACCAAGTAGCCGACTTTCAAAGTGCTTGGCTAGAAAAGTGAGCACTTTCACTGTGGTTCACCTTTGGTTCACTATCTCACGCCGCGTGCCATGAATTCCTGAAACCTTGTTGCTTCCCAGTGCCTTCAGTGCCACTTGGACTTTTTTCTTCAGTACAGTCAAATGTTCCCAGTCAAATGATTTCTTTGTGTGTGCTGGAGGGTGGGAAATTTACCTGACCAAAACTTAACATGCTTTCCCCTCAGTGAAATATCCAGGGGTCCCATGGTGTGGAGTAGGTTGAGATGGTTCTTCTAACGTGAAGGCTAAGTTGTGGCACGTCCCTGTGGAGCCCTGGTGGTGTAGTTAGTGGTCGAGCATTGGGGATGTTCTGCAGCAGCAGCAGCAGCTTAGGAGAAAGATTGGGCTCTCAACTCCAGTAAAAAGTTACCGTCTCAGAAACCCACAGTGGGTCGCTGTGAGTGCGCATACTCCATGGCAGAAAGTTAGACAACAAAGGACGCCCAATACCTACGGGCTTTTGGATGGTGGAGGCAGCATGTCCTTTATTTAGGTGTGCTACTCTGGGTGTTTATCACGTGACTGAAAAGCTGCTGGCTCTGTGTGGGGCTCAGAAGAAGAGACGACTCTGAAACAGGTTCAGGTTGTTAGGCAAGCCTCTGGGACCGCCCCACCCCCACCCAAGCTGGCAGATCCAGTGACACTGGAAGGCAGAGATGCTGTTGGGAGTCTTCGGCAGGCCCCTCTTTGTGAAGCACAGTCTTTGTGAAGGCCCTGCGATTTTGGAAGCAAAGTCCTGCTCTCATCTGCAGCTGACTGCTCTCTTTCCGAGAAACAACTTTTGAGATGTTGCTGGACCTAAGTAGAGTCTGATCCCTCACCTTGGGCTACCAAATCCCCAGAAAGCCTGACTTGTCCATCATGAACTGGTTGTTGTGTGATTCACTGAGTCAAAAAGTCAGATGTGTGTGGGGGGTCCTCCATCATTAAATAGCAGTGTTATCTATGAAACTGGGCTCGGGGGGCAGCAGAAGGTACACGTAATCTACAAGTAGGGGGTAGCCCAGTGCCTATGGTCTCCCCTTCTGTCACACTCTCTTCCCTTTTTCAATCTATACCTATGATCTCAGGGCTCCGCGCCAGGAAGAAAGAACGTGTGCCTGGTTTACCAAAGCTTCTGGTGTTACAATAAGTAAACATCATTTGAAAGTGAACAGCAGCCCCTCCGTAGCCCCTTTCTGAAGAGTGCTGAAGGGAAGTCCTCCCAAGTATCTGAACTTGGAGTTGTTCACCGGGTTGCTCACTTACTTTGAAGGGGAAATGGCCAGGCGAGGATCAGTGTACGGAAATCGATGTATGGGCTGTGGCCAGTGCTTCGGTGGATGGTCAGATTGAGAAGGAATATAGTGGCAAGTCGATGATACGGAGATGCAGGGAAGAAGTGGGTGGGTAGATCTTTCTGAATTTAAGAAGAAGAAGATAGCACTCCTGTGAATGCTCACTGTGGCGGTCACCTAATCTGGGGTCAATTTGAACATTGGGTGTGTAGAGGTGGAGTCTAGCCCGCCAATCTCTCTGTAGGCATAGCTTTCTCCTGAAAATTCTGGGAAATGCACCGTATTTCCCCCTGGGAGGTGACACTCTACTGACAAGGCAACGTGACAGCATGCTGAGAGACCCTGAGCCCTGGAACCTGGAAGAGCCACAGGGAGACCCCCGTCAGAGCTGAGATGCTTCTACCGCCACCAGATACACAAGACTCTGCACCCACTAGCCTGTGGTTGTCCTGGTGTCATTGCATGTGCTTCATGAGTCTGAAGAGGAGTAACAGATTGATATCAGACATATGAGCTAATATCAAACTTATGACTTGGACTGGACTGGGCTGGGATGTTTTCTCAATGTTCAGTAGTTCTTGTATATAAACCTTTCCCTTATATACATATGTGTGTTTATGAATTTTGTTTCTTTAGCGTCCCCGGACTAACACAATCACCAAAAAGAGAGCTCCAACAAGGCAGGTTTTATACAATGAACTGGGTAGGGTGACGCGTTATTTGGAAACCTGCCATCCTCATTCCCCAGCCATTTCTGTCAATGCCCACTGTGCTCTACCACGTGGCCATGGAAGAGAGATGGAGCGTATGCATTGACTCAGCCACAGGGACTTCCACTTGCCACAGCCAACTTGGCTACGGCTCCTGCTGAGTGCCCCACGAGCCAGCTCCAGGGACCAATGGAGTTCCTTGGCATCATTCCTTGTGGTGAGTAGCCAGCGGCTTGGTGGCAGCCTGATTTCAAGGGACCACTTCTGCCATGGGAAGAGCAGTGCTTACTAGGTTACGCTGCCATGAGTCAGCGTGGACGCAATGACAATGGGTGGGTGCATGAGGGTAGACTCTCTGGACATACTGTGCAAGACCCACAGCCATTCAGCGGATCCTGATTCAGACCCTACATACAGCTTCAGAGTTATAAATATTTATAGGAGCCGAGAGCCTCATCTTTCTCACATGGCGGAACTGATGGATTTGAACCTCCAAAGTTATATATGACAGTCGAGCACCGACCAGACAGTGACACTAGGGTTCTATCACTTCTCTTTAAGTACTATCAATTGATCCTTCGAGCAAATTTAAATCGCCTAGGATGACATGCACCTCTCATTATTTTTAAAATGTGTTCGTTGGATTGTCGATTGTCATGACCCCACTAGAGTCTAAGAAACTGTGTGGTGGGGTCTGTGTCACTCATCTTTGCCTTCCTGGTTAGCAAGACAGTGTCTGACTCAATATATATGCTTTAGTACACACGTTGGATGAGAATTATTGCAATGACATTTTGAGTATGGGTTTTAACTGCAACCAATAGGAGCTCCCTGTGGGTGATCTAAATAGAAATTTATTTATGCAAAGGGCATTACAAAGCATGAGAATCAGCCAGAGGAACAAATAATTAAATTCAGAAACATAATTCACATGCTGATCAACAATCCCCATTCCTACTAACAAGTGGATAGATGAATGGCTGGACAGATAGATAAATAACCACGACAGTTTATTCCTTTAACTTGGAATACTATGAGTATGTACATTTTGCCAATCATAAAGATTGAGAACTATTTATGCCTAATACAATGCAATTCATATATCATACAACCCAAACCACACTACCTCATCGCCCAAGAGACAACCTAGCATCTAATAAATACGTAACCAAATCGTTCTTTGGTTTTGAAGTAGTCTTTCCTCAGGATTACAGAACCTACGGATGTAAGTCTAAAGTAATCAACTAATCCTATTTAAATGGGTATTCAAGAAATAAGACAAAACAGACCAGGAGAGTACATCCATTATCATAAAACTGCTCCGGATGGTAGAAAAAGGTAGCAGTTTTGTATCTTTTCCATGTTTCCTTCCCTTTGCTGATCAAAGTTCTCTATCTGATGAAGTGACACACAATGTTACTCCCAAAAGCCCTTGGGCCTTTGACAATTCTTACTGTATTGGCCTACTATGACGCAATGCAGAATTAATGCTCTCCAGCTGGTTCTGAATCACAGCAATGCTGTAGGACAGGGCAAAACTGGTCCCATAGGTTTCTGAGACTGTAACTCTTCACAGGAGTGAAGGCTCGTCTTTCTCCCAAGGTGCCACCAGGGCCCCTATTAATTTCGTCCCTGTACATAGCAGTCCTGGGAGGTACTAGGCGATTCACTGGTTTCTATGCTTATTCCTCCTTGACTACGATAATCTAGTTTCTCCTGATGGTCAGAAACAGTCACTGTACACAACCATATAACCCCCAATGGTTGAGAGAAAGAAAACAAAATTATGTTTAATTTAATGGAATAGATTATTGCTCCTTCCAAGAAGAAATGGTTTAATTATTTAATATTTGCCACCAAGCATAAAATGAGGGAGACTATTTCATTTGTGATATCTTCTTCTATCTGTGTTCATAACCTACATAAAACGACTAAAATGCTTTTAAAGATGCTCCCTACATCCACAGAGACATGTATCTCTAATCCTTACAGAAATCAGTATATGGCCCCTGATGGATCAAAATTAGAAAAATAAAACAACAGGAACAAAAACAACAACACTGAAACACATCTATTTCCTTACATAAAAGCATTTCCCCCTCTGTCTTATACCCCAAATTTTCTCTCATCTCATCTTCATTTATCATGGTCCACCATTGAGGCTAGCCTCATATCAATAAATTAAGCAACAAATTAGGACATTCTTCAGCTTGCTAAGTGCTACATTGATTTTAGCAACAATAATTTCTATCCATGTCAGGCAATCCAGTCCAAACTAAAATCTCGTTCCCTTTTGAAAGGTATACGGCTTCTTTAGACTGTTGCTGATCTTAAAGGCTGCTTTATCACTCTCAAGAAGCAAAGATGTCCCTTTGAAGACACGAGCCATGGTATTTTCAATTGCTTCCTATGTATTCAGAAGATGTACAGTGAATAATGGGACCAATGAAAAATGGATGCCTTTGCATTAGGGTGCTGAATGGTAAATAAACTATTGATTTCTGGAAGAGAAGACAAGCTTGTTCTGCAAGAAGTAGAGTTACACTGCCCCTTAGCATCACGAATGGTGAATGTATGTCTTATGTGCTTGGGACACATTATCAGGAGTGTCCAATTGGATGCTTTTATAAGTTCCAAGTGTAACTATGTTTTCCATAAGAGGGTGTGGCAGTCATGTGCTTATGTTAATTTTATGATTGAAATGTAGGGGTGGAGTCTAGCCTGTTAATCTGGAGATAGCCATTGAGTAGCCAATGAGGCCTCTATGAGGGCCTGGCTTTCTCCTGAGGCTTCTGGGAAATCTCGCAATATTACCCTCGTGAAGATGAGAAGCTATCTCCCCCAGTTGTTGGGAGTTAGTCTCAGGGGCGATGAATCACAGACAAGACAAGATGGCAGCATCCGAGAAGCTGGAGGAGCCTGGAGCGGCATGCTGTTGATGGACCCTGAGCCCTAGAAATGAGGAGACATGTGGAGACCCCTGCCAGCGCCGCCGGGACTCTGCACCCACTGACCTGTGACTTTGTGAGTCAGAAGGAGGCTTTATAGACTGATTTCAGGTATATGGGTTAATATCAGAGTTATGACTTTGAACTGGAATGGGCTGGGATGCCTTCTCAGTGTCACATTCTTTTGTACATAAACCCTTTCCTAATATCAATATGTGTGTTTATGAAATTTGTTCCTCTAGTCTACCCAGACTAACACAGAGGACAAGCTCATTTACTCTTTAACAAATACCTATCGAATATATTAGGTATAATGCAAGTTGTTAAGATAACGCATGCTCTTCAACCTCAAGATATCCTGGGAGAACAGATCTAGTCAATAACACAAATTCTTATTTATGTAGCCATCTCCATTAGCAAAAGAGCACTAGCAGGATAAAAAGTTATTAAGGAGAATAAGTTTTGCTGTTCAATTGGGGTGTGCCCTCATTGAGAAGCCCCTGAGCTATAGAGCTGAGTGCTAATCTTGGTGTGTATGGGGATGGTCTGGAGGACTTGTTAAAAGAGATTGTTAGGCACCACTTCTATATATGGGTAAGTATTTTGTTGGTAGGTGTCATCAAGTCAACACAACAGCATGAAACACTGCCTGGTCCTATGCCACCCCCATCATTGTTGACATGTTTGAAGCCATTGTGGCAGCCCATGTCAATCCAGCTCCTTGACCATCTACTTCACCAAGCACAAGATCATTTTTCAAAGATTGGTCTTTTCTGTTAACATGTCCAAAATAAAGCAGATGATGTCACACCCTCCTCACTTCTAAGGCAAACTCTAGCTATACTTCTCCCAAAACACGCCTTTCATTACTGTTTTGTGTACTTCGAGAGTGTAGCAGAGTCGAACTTTTTTTTATTTTAACCAATCATTTTATTGAGGTCTCATACAGGTCTTATAACAAGTCATACATCAATTGTAATAAGCACATTTGTACATATGTTGTCATCTTCATTTCCGAAATATTTTCTTTCTACTTGAACCCTTGGTATCAGCACCTCTTTTTTCCCCTCCCTCCCCCACCTTTCCACCTTCATAAACCCTTGATAATTTTTTTTAAAGATTGTAATTCTTTATTTTCTTCTTTCTTAAAAATCATTTTATTCGGTGCTCATACAACTCTTATCACACTCCCTACATCACATCCATCCATTGTGTCAAGCACATTTGTACGTTTGTTGCCATCATCATTCTCAAAGCATTTGCCTTCTGCTTTGTTTCAGTTCCCCATTTTCCTCCTCCCTCCCCGTTCCCGCCTCTCTCATGAACCCTTATTAATTTATGAATTATTATTACCTTGTTATATTTTACACTGCCCAACATCTCCCTTCACCCACTTTTCTGCGGTCCATCCCCCAGGGAGGAGGTTATATGTAGATTCTTATAATCAGTTTCCCCTTTTTACCCCACCTTCTCTTCACCCTCCTGGTATTGCCACTCTCACACTGATCCTGAAGGGATCATCTGTCCTGGATTATCTGTGTTTCCAGTTTTTATTTGTACCAGTGTGCATCCTATTATCTAGCCCAATTTGTAAGGTGGAATTGGGATCCTGATAGTGGAAATGGGGGTGGGGGGTATTTGAGAACTAGAGGAAAGCTGTATGTTTCATCATTGCTACACAGCACCCTGACTGGCTCATCTTCACCCCACAACCCTTCTGAAAAGGGACATCCAGTTGCCTACAGATGGGCTTTGGGTCCCCAATCTGTACTTCCCTCATTCACAATGAGATAACTTTTTTGTTCCTTGATGCCTCATATCTGATCCCTTTGACACCTTGAGATCACACAGGCTGGTGTGCTTCTTCACGTGGGCTGTGTTACTTCTGAGCTAGATGGCCCTTGTTTACTTTAAAGCCTTTACAACCCCAGACACTATATCTTTTGATAGCCGGCACCATCAGCTTTCTTCACCACACTTTCTTATGCACACATTTGTCTTCAGTGATCATGTCGGGAAGGTGAGCATCATGAAATGCCAATTTAATAGAACAAAGTGTTCTTGCATTGAGGGAGTACTTGAATGGAGACCCAATTTAAACCTATAAATGTATGCACATAGATCTATTTCCCCCTCATCACATATAAATATATTTACACACACACACACACACACACCTGTATTTAGGCCTCTATAAATGCCCTTTGCCTCCTAGTTCCTTCTTCTATTTCCTTTACTTTTCTCTCATCCCACTATCATGCTCGGCCTTTGTTTGAGTTTCATAATTACCTCTCAGTTACATTTCCCTTGATCAAGCCCTACCAGGCCCCTTACACCTTCTTTGCCACCAACTTTGGATCACTTGTTGTTCCCTTATCCCTGGATTTGTTAACATCACTTCCTTTTCCCCACCTCCCCTTCTCCCATGTCCCCCTGAAACCATCGGTCCCATTGCTGTTTCCTCCTCCAGATTGTTTATCCAGTCTATCTTATCTAGATAGACCTGCATAGATAATAACATGCACAAAAACAAGACAGAGCAAAACAACGCAGAAAAAGAAGACAAAACAATGACAAAAAAGAAAATAAAGAACCTATAAGTAGTTCAAGGTCTGTTGGTTGACTTTTAAGAGTGTTTTCTGGTTGAGTCTGATGGGGTGCCATGCCTTGGCCTGAAAATCTGTTTTTGATACTCCCTCAGGACTTCCTTGCTCTGCTCCCCTTGCTGTTCTGCTGCACACGCTTAGTGGTTTGCCTCTGTGAAATGGTGTCAAATCACACACGCAATTCCCACGCTGTCTCCAGTGTTGTCCCCCGCAGGACAATCGGTCAGTAAGGAATGTTGTGTCTTGTAGTGGGGCCATATGTTCCTTTCTGTGCATTGGCTGCTCTGAGCAGGGATATCGTCCCCAGGATATGCTCGACTCCACCTTCCTGTCCCTTCATTTTCTCCCGTGTGCTCTGATCAGACATACACCTCTCCCTGAGTTGTAGCTTCATGCTGTCCTCTGAAATAAATTCTTATGGGGGGAGGGGAGACTGTCCATGTAATTGCGATGGGGGCCAGCCGCTCAGACTTCTTTACCGAACCCTTGATAATGTATAAATTATTATCATTTTCTTATCTTATACCATCGCTGTGTCCTTTCGACTACATTTCTATTGATTATCCCCCAAGGGTGGAGGGATTATAAATCAATAATTGCAATCGGTTACTGCTTTCTCCTCCTTTCGGCCACCCCCCCCCCATCTTTCCTTTACCATCATGGTATCACTACTCTCATTACTGTTCCTGAGGGGGTTATCTGTCCTGGATTTCATGTGTCAAGAGCTCTTATCTGTACCAGTGAACAGGTTCTGTTCTAGCCGGATTTGTAAAGTAGAACTAGGGTCATGATAGTGGGGATGGGGGGAGGGAAGCATTCGAGAACTAGAGAATTGTTATATGTTTTGCCCGTGTTTTACTGCACCCTGGCTGGCCTGTCCCTTCCTCGTGATCCTTCTGTAAAGGGAGGTCCAATTGTCTACAGATGGGCTTTGGGTCTCCACCCTGCCCTGCCCCTTATTCACTCAGAGGAGCAGTGTCAGACTATGGGGTACCTTCTCCCCATCTGGCCCAAGATGATGGAACTGTGGACAGAGTGACAGGCAGCCTGGCTTCCTGGCCTAGGAAGGCAAAGCCCAAGGAACTTGGCTGCTGACTGAAGAGAATGATGACTGTGTCTTTACTGCTTGTTGATCTAGTAGTTTCCCCAATAAATCCCTTTAGTGGGGAGTATTGTGTGTGAGTTGTGTGTGGCCATTACAGTGGGCTATTGAACCCAGCACACTAGAGAGTGGCGTGGGAGAATATAGGGTGTCAGAGTCGGTAAAGAAAGATGAAACATGGTGGCTCCTCTGACCCCTGCTTTATGGTCATGGGGAAGCCGGAGGAGGTCAGATATGCCATCGACTGCAGTGAAAAGGCACATTCCAACATACCCACATGGTCCGCTGTACCTTGATAGTTTGAACATGTTGTTAGGTGACGACAAGTTGGCTCTGATTCTTGCCAGTTTCTTGATGCTGCTTCTCTAACTTACTCATCACCACAGACTCAAGCCCAACTCACGGCCTTGGAGGTGATTCCTGGGGGGAATTGCCCCTTTGGTAAATCTGTTCAGGAGTGAGAAAGGGCCCTCCTTCTCCCTGGGCAAGGCAGGTGGGTTGGAACTGCTTTCCTTGTGGTTAACAGCTCACCTCATACCCTCCTGTGCCACCACGTCCCCGGTAGTAAAATTTAGTGATCACAATTCAGGAAAAAAACATTCAGATTCATGATCCTACCAATGTGAGAGCTGTACCACCATTTTCCTGAATGAATCTGAATGAACTATAATAATAATCTGAATAATCAGATGATTAGCTCCATCCCAGGTTCTTAAAATAGAGTAAAATCAGGGTGGAGGATGATGGTACTATTGATATCAGGGTCATAATACCTTTCTGTCAAATGCCTACTAAAGATTTCTTATGTCATTACTGGCACCTTAAATGAAAACTTGCCAGAAAATTGAAAAATATTTGTTTGGAACCCACTTACTAGAGCAATACCCATTTATGAAGAAAATGTGATGAATTATGAAAATGCTAAGAAAGACCAGACTGTCCAATATAGGCAGTGAAAAGCAATTTCTTTCAGGATCACAGATTTATGACTCCTTTAATCAATATTTGAATTATATGTGTGTAGCTCAATTGTTCAGCCATTTCTCTACAAACTACAAATTAATATTAATGAGAAATGCAATGCTTTCAGCAGCAGTCTTCTGTCAAGGTGCAGGAGAATAATCATTGATTTTAATTTTAAATATTAATACAATGCAATTTTTTTTTTGGTCAGCTGAAGGTAATAATTTCACAGGCACAGCAAGCCCCGAGACAGGTGAGACTCCACCATAGGAGATTTGATAGCTACCGAGGCTGCTGGCGGTGACTGCTTAGCAAAATCTCAATCACTCTGCAGCAATTGGCAGGTGATTATGAATGCTGACACCCTTTAGCAAACAGCTGACCCCCAAGGTTATTTGGTTTGCAGTTTGCAGCCAGACGGTTTAAAGAACTGCCTCGTGGTAGAGATGGAGTGGTTCATTTTGAACAGGTAATTCAATCACCCCAACTAATAGAGCCACCCAGACTAGCAGACGCTTGGCACCCGGGGAGAGGAGATCAGAGAGGACAGCATGGAGGAAGAGAGACAGCAAGTGGAGTCTCCCCACTCTCTTTGGGCTGTCCCATGATCTTGGTGTGAGAGACTTTGGATTGACCGAAACCCAAACCCAACTCAGTGCCCTGGTGTCCATGCAGACTCATAGTGACCATACAGAGAGCAGCCTGTCATTGAACTCAGTCCTACTCTTCATGCTTCATAGTATGATGGCAGCATCTTCTAAATGTGTAAAGTACAAAGCAACGGATCAAACACACTTTTAGGAAGTATTGTGTAGCAGATTCACCCAGTCTACTATGTCCTTTGCTTTCTCAACCGCTGCTTCCATAAGCATCGATGGCTGAGCCAAACAAAGGAAAACCCTTAACAACATCTGTCTTTCTTCTGTGTTGCATGATGTCTCTTGGTTTGGTGGGGATTTGGGTTTTATTTACATTGAGCTGCAATCCATCCTATAGATTAAGGCTGTCGTCCTTCATCTGTATTGGAAATTGCTTCAGGTCCTCCTCACTTTCAGCATACAAGAGCCTGCTATCTGCATATCAACATCGTTAATAAGCTTTCCTCTGAGCCTGATACCTTAATTTTTCTCATATGGTCTAGCTTCTTGAATTTGCTCATTGTTCAGATGTCTAAGTGTGGGAAAGGGATGCCACCTTGACCCCCACCTTTCTTGACTGTGGAAAAAACAACTGTATTTCCTTTTTCTGTTTGGCTGGTTTTCCTTCTGGTCATTCCAGGAGAGCACAGTGAAATTGTTCTGCCATTCCCGTGTTTGCAATGCTAACCACAGCTTGTGATAATCCACACAGTCGAACACCTTTGTATAGACAATAAGCTACAATTAAACATTTTTCTAGTGTTCAACACTTTTAGCCAAGATCCATCTGACTGATGTCAACCAGGATATCCTTCATTCCCCTTACTCTTCTGAATCCAACTTGAATTTCCAGCAGCTCCCTCTTGAGGTACTGCTACAACCACTGAAGAATGATGTTGGACAACATTTTACTGGCATTTGATACTCATGACATTGTTAGATAATTTCCACACTCTGTTGGGTCACTTTTCTTTGGAACAGGCAAACATAAGGGGTCTCTGGGCTGGCCAGGTAGCTGTCTTCCAAATGAGATCACTGTGCATTGCAATCCACAGGACTATGCCTCAGAATAACAACAAACCTGGGTTCTTCCTCTAGAAGATTTGTGGACCAAAGCCCAGCTAACATGGCTGGGGAAAATGATGACCAAGATGGGCTCTTATCTGACGTCCCTGGAAGGGTCTACAAGGCAGACCAGGTCTCCCTTTGCAATCTGTGACTCAGAGAGCATGAGCAGTGTGGTGGTATTCCAGGAGCCCTATCTGCTACTCTTGCAGGACATCAGCCTGGTTCATCAGAGGACAATTTTACAAGCTTATATAAGAGCCCTGGTGGTGTAGTGCTTGTGCGCTGAGCTGTGACCCCGTTGGCAGATGGAAATCACCAGGCGCTCCATAAGACAAAGGCTGGACTTTCTATTCCTGTAAGCAGCCACGGTCTCGGAAAACCATGCGGGGTTGTGATGAGGTGACAAGGCCTCCAGGGCAGTGAGTTTGCAGTGTGTTTGGGGCTTTTTGTGTGTGTGTTTGTTTGTTTGTTTGTTTCAGTGAAGTGTAGACTTTGCTATATACCTGTTGCCTTGGAATTGAGCCCAATTCATGGCACCCTGTGCAAGCACAGTAGACCTCTGCTCCATTGCTGGCTTTTTGTAAAGTCGATCACCAGGCCTTTTTTCCAAGGTGTGTCTGGGTGGGCTCACGCGACGAACCTTTCCGTTAGTAGCTTAACCATCCAGAGGCATTGTTATCGCTATGGTGATTAGTCAGAAGCTTACAAGTCACCTGCCTCAGAGAGGAAATCAACACCAATATTAAAGAAAAGCAACACCAAATTTCATATTTGCCACACAGCTTGATGATGATGGTTTTTAAACTGATCTTTCAGTCTTTGAACTGATGCACTTCACCCCTATTCAGCTTCACCTAACCAGGGGAAAATTTGAAATCTCTGATGATGTTAACAGCTCTCTTTTTCTTGACCAGAAAGGAAATAAAAATGCCAGTTATTTTAACTCTGGTGCTAAATGTCTTTTGTTTCTGAGAAAACACGTGCTAATTTACAGTGTGATTGTCTTAAAATAGCAATGAGACCTAATTATTTGTTGAAATGGTGATATTCTTCAAAGAGTAAAAGATCATTTAAGTATGCTGAGAAAACCAAATGAACCTCCTGTGACTTAGCATAAGAAATAACACAGATGATATAATAACGGGGCTGCCCCAGCCCCATCATAAAATGCACATCATGGACAGAAAAGTTCATGCACATTATTGAGCCCAATATTTCCATTTGCTTCCAAGAGGGTGCAGACCATACGCTGTGATCATTCAAATGCTATGCTTAATTTAAAGCAAGTATGCTCTTTCCCCAATGACAGCCTGAAATAATATCTATTTGTGATTAAAAATGAAACCATTCATGCAATTTCTTCCTTCTATTTGCAATAGTGATATGTATTTAAAAAATAGTTGAATGTTTGCGTCCTGCATCAATCTTTACTTCGTAAGTGAGTGCAAGAGCTCAATGTATTTGGGGGAACATGGCAGAGTAGAGCTACAGCTAATAAAAAAGGAATATCGATATGAGGATATTTTAAATATTTTCTTTTTTTATAAATCACTTTATTGGGGGCTCATACAACTCCCATCACAATCAATACATGTCAATTGTATGCAGACCACATTTGTACACCTGTTGCCATCATCACCCCCTGAAACATCCTCCCTGCACTTAGGCCCCCAGTACCAACTCACCATTATTTCCCCTCCCTCTCTTTTCCCCCTCCCCCATGAACCCTTAATAATTTACAAATTGTTATTACTTTTTTATATCATACTCAGTCCACTGTGTCTCTTCACCCACTTTCCCGCTGTCTGTACTCCAGAGAGGAGGTTATATGTAGATCCCTGCAATTGGATCCCTGCATTTTTAATATTTTCATGGGACTATATAAACATGGAGAAAGATAGCAGGGTTTTCACAAGAAGAGAGAGAGAGAGAGAGAGAGAGAGAAGAGAGCAAAGAGAGGGTTGCCAGGAAGGAAAATGCTACCCTGAAAATAAATAAGAGGAGCTCTTAGTCATGCAAAATTGTCAGTGTGTGAGTAGAAAACTTAGTGGACAAGACGCCTCCCACTCTAGCTGTTCACAGAGCACTGGTGGCAAAGGAGGATATATAAATATGTTAGAGTGCCCAGTCTGTATGCATAAAAGCAACAACAAAGACACACACAGTTCAATATACATGTCTGTGTCCGTGGGTTCTGACACCTAACTTGTAGCATGCAAGAGCCATTCTGGTTGTTGGGTGTCACCACCGTTCATGCTAGTCCATGGCTGTACATGATTCCAGTTTGTAAATGCACCAAAATGTATCCATGTGCTCTATTGTGGGTGGCTATGTGAGTGGTTGCCAAACTTGATTTTCAATAAATAAATAAGTAAACAACTCTGAGCAACACTACAACAAACATTTCTGTAAATTTTTAATGGACTCCAATGCGTCACTATGAGTCACACTTGACATGATGACAGTGAGTCTGGTTTTCAGGGTTTCTATTCCAGAAAGGTCTGCATCCTTGGGTGGGTGTGTAGTGCGTTTTGACAGACACTGACAGCTTTATGCAGTTGCTGCTCCTGCCAGGTAAGAACAAGAGTTCCTCTTACTCAATAAATTCACCAATTTGGGGACACTGTTAGTCTTATATATAGTCTATATATATAGTCTAGAAATCTCAAGGCTGTACATGTTTATGGACTTCGACTGCCATGATCTTTCTCTCACAGCGCAACTGATCAGTTTGACCTGTCGATTAGCAGCCAGGTGACTTACTCTACGAGCACCTAGGGTTCCTATTCAGAATATACTTCCTAAAATATAATTACAAGAACTGCCTGAAAATTAGGAGGAAAACATTCTTGATACTTTATGAACATCTATTCTTTATATCCCACTCAAATTTCACCAGAAATACGGTTCAGAAACACATGGTTTGTTCATCCCATCCATCTCCTTGTCAGCTTTAGTGTGAGGCAGTTTTCTCAAGTGTTCTTGACTTTTTGCTTTGAACCTTTGAAGATCATGGGCCAGTTAGATTATAAAATACCCAGGAGCCTGGATGCCCATATCCCTCTTAAACGTCTCCTTTTAATAATTGCTTCAGGGGATTGTGAAATTTACAATTAAACAGAGATGTGCTAAACCCATAATATGAATAGCTAAGTGTTGGAGCAGTCTATGCATATTTATTAACATACCTCTATATGTTAAGTGGGAGAAAGACGAGTCTTTCTGTTCCCGTAAAGAGTTACAGTCAGATTTCAACTCAGGGTGACCCCATGCTCCCCAGGGATTTTAATGGCTGCTTTTAAAATATTAGATCACCAAACCTTTCTTGAGGCACATCTGTGGGGGGACTTGACATTAAGCTATCTCCTTAGCAGCTGAGGATGTGGACTGTTTGCTTTGCCCAGGGATTCCAGATGTAGGCAGCACCGGCCTTTTCCCTCACCTTCTCCCTCATCTTCCCTCCATGGAACTGAGAGATATGATGCTGGCCTGAGGCCCATTTTCCATGAAAGCCACAAACGGAGAAAGGCAGATATCTGAGTTCATGATAATTCTGAAGACTCGCTCTGAAGTCCTGGTCAGCTGCTATGGGGTTCCTTGTTACTCATTTGATTCTTCTAGATTGTCAGATTTCAGTTAATGTAGCAAATGCCTGGCTAACTGCTGTGGCGTTGTCATGCACACGAGACAGAACACTTGGTTTTAGGCAAAAGCGATACCTCTAAGACTTTCTTTTCCATGTCCTTGGGGTTTACTGGGCCTAGGGTCATCATTCATACGTGTGTACTAGTAAAGGAACATCTCCTCCATTGAAATGTGTGTGTGTGTGGGGGAAGAGTGACGGTTTCAGAACCTCACAGGAGCAGTTCCACCCTGTCTTAGAGAGGCACTAGGAGTGGGACTCAACTCGATGGCAGGGAGGTCACATGTTAGAGGATTCGACGTGTGAGTTTTATCATGGGAAGATGGGAAATTTGAGTATATTTTACGGTAGGAGTTGTTCTGGTGCTTAGGATTGTTTCCAAAACTAGAGTGCTCTGTTTAGCAAAACTGAAAGTCAAATCTATGTAAAGTCCATTCCGTTTCCACAGTTGCATCACGCCCCCCCCCCTCCTGATTTTGTAGCTTATAATCATATGTCATATCACCCTGGCTGTCGTTCAGGGGTGCAGCTTTGCTGATTGAGTCTGGCTCCGATATTGGCTGGGGCTGCAGGTGTCCCAGGATCCGAGCTCACTCGTGTGGCCTCCTCAGAAGAAAAGATTCCGAGTGCCCTCACGTGCACCCTCCACCCGGCCGCCTTGTAAACAACCTAAAAGGGGATGAGAGAAGACATGTCAGAAAAGTGAAGACAGAGATGGCGGTCTCTTGATAACGTCATCTCAAAATGAGCCCAATCATCGTTTTTGCTGTATTCCATTCACCAGAAGGAAATCCTCAGGTCCAACCTACATTTAAGAAAAATCACAACCAAACCAAGCCTTCAGCCAGAGTTGATTCAAAGGCATCCTGTGGCCCTCACAGCTAATAGTTCAACACCGACCTGGTCGTGATAACCAGGTCTCTTACCCCCAGAGGACCATGTGAATATTACATGAGGGCCCAAAGATCAAAATGCAGGGTCCTCTAATCCATGAACACATATGACAGCCAACTAAAATGGAAGAGAAAAGTAAAAGAAAAAGGAGGGCTGAGCCCCGGTGGCGTAGTGGTGGTGCGCGGGACTGCGGCCCACTGAGATGGAGGTTCAATTCCGGCTCCCAGGAGCAAAGGCTGGGCCTCCTACTCCCACCACCAGAGGGCAGTGATGCCTAAAAAAATAATAATAATTAAAAAAAAAAGGAAAAAACCACCGATAACTGGGGACTCACCCACTCAAGGGGAAGGTGTTGTTTATCTCTCCACAGGAGCGGCAGAGAGAGACCAGACTTCAACCTGGTGTGCCAAGATGTGAATACAGCAGACTGGCATGAAGCAGGGAACTAACAGAGAGGTCTGCGGGGCCAGCCCAAATCCCACCTACGTGGACACCCCACCCCTTCCTCCCAGAAGAATTCACTTCAGAGGACAGCACTGAAGCTATAGCTCAGGGGGAGGGGCACATCTGATCAGAGCACACAGGAGCAAATGAAGAGGGAAGGGAGAGAGTGGAGCACGTGCTGGTCCACCAAGCCCCAAGGAGGGTTTTACTGCTGAGAGAGCCAAGGCACACGGAGGACCATAGGGCGAGCCTCATCATGAGACATGATGTCCCTCACTGACCCATCGCGCTTCCAGGGACAGCACTGGACGCACAGTGCAGGAACCCTGCCTGATCTGACCCCACCACACTGGGGCAAAATGCTAAGGGTGTGCAAATGAGCAGGAAGGGTAACAAAGCAATGAAGTCCCCAGGGAATGTCGAAAATAGACTCTGGAACCAGGGAGTGGCACCCTATCTGACTGGACTGGAAAACTCTCCTCAAGGTCAACAAACAGACCTGGAACTACTTAGAGACTTTTTCTTTTCTTTGTTTTTTTGTTGGTTTTGTTGTTGTTTGGTTCGGTTTTTGTTTTCTTTTGTTTGGTTTTGCTCTGTCCTGTTTCTGTGCTTATTATTGTCTCTGCATGTCTATCTAGATAAGATAGGCAGGATAAACAATCTGGAGGAGAAAACAACAGGACCCTTGGTTCCAGGGAGCATGGGAAAAGGGGAGCAGGGTGTGTGGGGAAGGGGGTTAGAAATGGGTGTTAATAAACCTAGGGGAAAGAAAACAACAAGTGATCTAAAATCGATGGCAAGGAGGGCATAGAATGCCTGGGAGGGCTTGATCAAGGGCAATGTAACTGGAAGAAAATACTGAAATGCAAATGAAGGTCGAACATAACAATGAGACAAGAAGAAAGAAAAAGGAAATAGAGGAAAGAACTAGGAGGCAAAGGGCATTCATAGAGGTCCAAATACAAGCATGTGCATATGTCACTAAATACATTTATAATGATAAATAGATCCATGTAAATAATTTATATGTTAAGTATTAAGGTAGCATATGGGTATTGAGCCTCTACTCAAGTACTCCCTCAACGCAAGAACACTTTGTTCTAATAATATTCTGTGAGTATTCTGCGATGCTCAGCTTCCCAGCACGATCGCTGAAGACAAAAGTGTGAATAAGTACATGTGGTAAAGAAAGATGATGGTGCCCAGCTATCAACAGATACAGCATCTGGTGTCTCAAAGGCTGGAAGATAAACAGGCAGCCATCTAGCTCAGAAGCAACAAAGCTCACAGAGAAGAAGCCCACCAGCCTGTGTGAGCATGAGGCGTCGATGAGATCACGTATCAGGCATCAAACACCAACAAAATCATATCATTGTGAATGAGGGAGAGTGCACATCTGTAGGCAACTGGACATCCCCTGATAGAAGGGTCACAAGCAAGAAACTAGCCAGTCAGTATGCAGTATAGCACCGATGAAACATACAACTTTGTCCTTGTCCTTTATTGCTTCCCCCCAACCCACCAACATGACCCCAATTCTGCCTCACAAATCCGGCTAGACCAGAGCATGCACACGGTACAGATAGGAGCTGGAAACACAGGGAATCCAGGACAGGTAAGCACCTCAGGACCAATAATGACAGTAGCAATACCAGAAGGGGAAGGTGGGAGGAGAAAGGGGAAACGGATCATAAGAATCTACATGTAACCACTTCCCAGGGGGATGGACAGCAGAAAAGTGGGTGATGGGAAACATCGGACAGTATGAGACATGAAAAAAAATAATAATTTATAAATTACCAAGGGTTCATGAAGGAGGGAGGGGGGGGACAGAAGGGTGGGGGGGAAATGAGGAGCCCATACCAAGTGCTCAAGTAGAAAAAAATGTTTTGAAAATGATGATGGCAACAAATGTACAAATGTGCTTGACACAATGGATGTATGCATTGGTTGTGATTAGAGGTGTGCGAGTTTTAAAAAATCAGGGTCCTTGGCCAGGATTTTCTTGGAGACTCTGCCTACCACAAGGAGTGACTCTGACTGTTTAAAAGCGTTATGGTTATGTTATTCTTTTGCAAATGGAATTAACTTTTTAATTGCCTCAAAGAATAACCAAACAGAAAATTATAATTATTGTCCTTTTCATATAAGCCATACTAGACTAATAATTAGAATAAAAGTTTGTATGTTGAACTTAGGGCTTACCGTGGGATTTTTAAATTTATACTTTAATAAACTGAAGATAAATCTAAAGCCCAAAGTATTTCAATATTTTGGGGACAAAGCCCTCCACTCGGACATTAAAAACTGACATGAACTACTAATTTCATGAAGAACTCTATATGCACCCCCAAATCATGCAGGGCTGATGTTGAATATCGACTGTTATTTATCAAGGGCCTTTGATGGTAAGGCAGGAAAGTAACAGCATCCATAGGTGGCGCTGTTGGGTAAGAGTTGGACTGCTAACCACAGATTTGAAGTTCTTACCCTGCAGTGGCTCCTCAGGAGAAAGTTGGGGTAATCCGCGGATTGACTATCTCAGAAACCCCAGGAATTGGGGGCCCTCTGTATCAGAATCGACTGGATGGCAGTAGTTTCTTATGAATCTTGTAAAAGTGCAAAAACAACCAACGGTGCTCCATTTTTACATTCTTGAACTTTCACCCATTTGCACACTTTTTTTTCTGGTCTCTGCAGAATCTGAAAAAGTGCTTGAGTCTCAAATCTGAATATAAAATGAGATTTGCAACAGAAAAAGGATGGAGAACATGCTTCTCCTGCCTGCGAGTTGACTATAAAAACTTATTTTCTGTGATTAGACTTACAGTTTTTTTGGGTTTGTTTTTTTTTTCAGTATCACAGCGAAAAGGGACCCTTCTCATTATACCACATCGGGGGACATGCAGGCCCCCACTAGTGGTGTGGATCTTAATCACTTGGTCAGGAACGGATTGGGCAGAGTTTTCCACGGACAAGTTGCGGTTTTCCCCATCTTAAGACGCTGCTTGTGCAAATGAGCTTGAGTCCGAAATTCCCTTCTCCCGAGAATGTGCAGAGGATGAGTGATGCCTACGTATATTACTGTAACTTCGTCTGTGAGGAATCTTACTACTTTTCTTTATTATTATCATTATTATTATTATTAAATCATTTTATTAGGGGGTGCACACAACTCTTATTACGGTCAATACATAAAACAATTGTATGCAGACCACATTTGCACATTTGTTGCCCTCATCATTCTCAAAACATCCTCCTTCTACGTAGGTTCCTGGTATCAGCTCCCCATATCTCCCCTCAGCTCCCCATATCTCCCCTCCCTCCCCACTCCTCCTTCCTCATGAACCCCTAATAATTTACAAATTGTCATTATTTTTTCATATTACCCACTGTCCGATGTGTCCCTTCACACACTTCCCTGTGGTCCGTACCCCAGGGAGGAGGTTATATGTAGACCCTTGTGATCAGTTCCCCCTTCCTACTTCACTAACTTTACTACTTTTCTTATTTTTTTTTATTTTGGTATCACTGCCCTCTGGTGGCCATGGGCGCTACCCAGTGCTGCTCCTGAGAGCAGCTGTTGAATTTGAACCACCAAGCCCATGGGTGGTTCCGCACTCAACCACTTATGCTACCGGGGCTCAGCACCTTACTACTTTTCAAATGAGCAAATGACAGAGGCTGTGTCGACTGTTGTCAAGTTCCCTTTTAGCCTTCAGGTCAATTGGCAAAGGTGAGGTCGGAGACTGAAGAGTCACTGAGGACTGAAAACCCACAAAGCAGAGAACAGACTTCTTCCTGCCCTCCGACTGATGATCCTTCCAGGCAAGCCGGTCCCAAGAGTCACGGTTCATAATTTGACGAATCACCCACCTGGGTCACGTCCAGACATCACAATTGGGTAACAGCATCTGGCTTCTTCCCCAACGGGTCCTTTGCCTAAATACTAGTCCCTTTCGGTATGGAATGAGGAAAAAACACGCTGTGCTTGTGATATACATTCTCCTCTGGAAGTCAACTTCGAAGGGAAACTGCAAAGTAGTTCCATGGCTTCATAAGTTAGGATGTTTAATGTCAGCTAAGAGACACAAACTGGGGGTGATTTACCAGCCAGAGACATCAAAGCTGTTTGGTATGGAAACATTAGCTAGGTAGATCAGAACAGAGAACCCAGAAATACAACCTAGTGCCTACAAACACCTGAATTGTTATAGGAGACTGAAACATATTAAAGGAGGAAGAGACATACTTTCCAACAAGGGGTGCTGGAGTAATTGGATCTGCACCTGCAAATGATTGGGACAGGATCCATGCCTCACACCATATCAAAAAATATATACCAGAAATGGATTAAAAATCTAAATGTAAATTCCATGGCTATAATGATCATCAATGAAAACGAGGGATAAACTCAAGGGACCTAGACATAAATATACTATAAACATACTGAAAAACACCCACATTAAAGAATAGATCACTGGGAGCGCCTAGAAACACATTAATGTTCATGAGAGATTTGATCAAGAGAGTCAAATGGGAACCTTCAGATTGGGGGGGAGGGTACTTTTTTTTTTTTTGGCAATGACATATCAGCTTAAAAACCTACAGAAAACTGCAAAAACTCCATCAGGAAAATACAAATAATCCCATCAGAATGGGCAGAAGACACAAATAGAAAATGCACTAACAATGGCATTCAGGCAGCCAACACAACATTCGTCGGAAGAAATACTCAAGATCACCCTCTGTAGGAGAAATTATCAGAATGATGAGATAACACCCCACATCAGCACTGAGTGCAGCATTTTAAAACAAAAAACAAACAGAAAATAAGATAGGCTGAGAGATTAGAACAGTCATACACTGCCATTGGTTCTGCTGAATTGTTCTGCCATTTGGAGCACAGCATGGTGTTTCTTTAAACATAAGCAACTAGAAATACCACACCAGTCTGCAACCCCTCCACTCAGTATATACTCCCAAAAATGAAGAGCAAAATATGAATATATGTGTGTGTGTATATATATATGTACATACACACACACACATATATATATAGACACATATCCATGTTTATCGCAGTGCTATCTACAACAGCAGCCAGTTGGAGAAAAGCAAAATGCTGGTCTGTGAGGACTAGATAGATAAACTCAGGTACATATCCACAGTGGGATAAGGTGCATCTCTAAAAATGAAAAAGAGCAATAATGACATTTTTAAATGCCTCACAACATGGGTAAATTTGGAAGACATTATGCTCCACAATGTTGGTCAATCTCACAAAGACAAATGCGACATGACAACACTGTTCTAAAAGAAAAAATTACTAAGAAAAATAATTTGCAGACCAAAAGAAGCAGAATTTGAAGCCTAGGGTGAGGATGGTGAAGTCAGAAGGGAAAGGGAAAGTTGGGGGAAGGGCACCTACGGGGGAGGGGGGTGACGCTTAGTGAGATCCTGTCATTGTTCAGATGAGTTGAACTGTGGGGCTGTGTTTTGCATGTTTTCCCCTGTGTGTTTTGCTCCACAAATAAATGCGAAGCAAAAGCACAGCCTTGAAACCACTATGGAACCTTTCAGGAAAAAAAAATTTATTGGGGTACCATTTTAAAAGATACGCCATTTTGAATTTGGTGAAGGTTTACAGAGTGGATCCATTTTTCATTCAACAAGTCAAAAAAAATCTCCTGTTTCAGCCAGCTGATTGCTACCCGGATCCTGCAACATCATTCTCTACTTCCTTCCCTTGATTTCTGGTTCCATCTCTCCTTCTTTCCTAAAAGGAGCCCTAGCGACATAGGAGTTACCCATCAGGCCCCCGATCACAAGGTCAACAGCTCGAAACCACCGGCAGCTCCACGGGAGAAACGCAGGCTTTCTATTCCTGTAAAGAATTACAGTCTCAGAAACGCACAGGGCCAGCTCCATCCTGTTCTACAGGCTGCTCTAGATCGGCATCAACTCGATGGCAGTGAATATGGGTTTCTCAGTCTCACCTGAAGGGCTCATCTTCTAATGCTATATCAGATCACATTCTGCTTCTACTCGTTAGGTCTTTGTTGTCTAGAGATGCTTTGATCCTGTGCATCAGTGGATAGACATGACTTTCTTCATCGTCTGTTCCTAGTTTGGACGCATCACTGAAACACGTTGGCTGAACCTGCTCTTTTTTGAAGAACCAGGGACATGGAGTCCAGGATCACAGGAGAACACCAGGCATCACAG
>PVJH01011470.1:0-68696 GCA_004026705.1 Nesogale talazaci | reverse complement strand
TTTTTTTCCGCCCCATTTGATGTCTGTTGCCTAGACCTTTTACCACTTTCACCACCATCTGACCATGCTGGCTGTTGTGCTTCTTCTGTGTGGCTGTGGTCTCTTCTCAGGTAAATGGTCTAATGTTTATCTTCAGACTTTCAAGACACTTGATATATCCTTTGATGGCTGGGCACCTTCAGCTTTCTTCACCACATTTGTTTGTGCACCCATTTTACTTCAGTGATTGTATTGGCCAGCTGTACTTTTAACACATATATGTTAAGCTCATATTACTACCTCTACCTTGCCCTCCACACATACATACTCCCACACATAATCCAACTATATTATAAGAGATAAATAAGATGAATGAGAACAACCTTTGCAAGCTAACTAAGAACCTATAGATACATATTTTAACTGAAAATGAGGCAATTAGTCTAAGCATATTGGTGTTTAATGCACAAAATCCAATGTGATGGATACATTTGAGAAATGAGAAAAAAATTACCTTCATGAGAAAATATTTTGGTATAATTTCTTTAATTGAACAGAAACGAATTTTTATTTTGAAACATCATGTAAATGCTTTAAAAGTTCAAATATGTGGTCACCAATCAAATGAAAATAAAGTCCATTAAAAAACTTTCAGAATTACCGAAATCCAAATGAAGACTGAGTATGATAGTGGGACAAGAGGAAAGTAAAAGGAAATAGAGAAAACACTAGGAGGCAAAGGGCAGAGGTCTAAATACAGGCAAGTACATATGTAAATATATTTACATATGACGATAGGGAAATAGATCTACATATATTTATATGTATTAAGGTAGCAGATGGACATTGGTCCTCTACTCAAGTACTCCCTCAATGCAAGAAGACTTTGTTCTAATAACCTGGCATTCCATGATGTTTACCTTCCTGACATGATCACTGAAGACTATGCAAGAGCATAAGCAAATCTTGTGAAGAAAGCTGATGGTGCCCAGCTATCAAAAGATGCAGCATCTGGGCTCTTAAATGCTTGAAGATAAACAAACAGCCATCTAGTTGAGAAGCAACAAAGCCTACATGGAAGAAGCACATCAGCCTGTGTGATCATGAGATGACTGTAGGATCAGATCTCAGGCATCAGTCTCAGAACAAAAAATTAATGTCATTCTGAATAAGGGGGAGTGTAGAGTGGAGACCTAAAGCCCATCTGTAGGAAATTGGATGTCCCTTTACAGAAAGGTCATGGGTAGGATACAGTTAGAATACAGTATAGCACTGTTGAAACATAAAACTTTCAAAAAAGGAAAGAAAGAAAAAATACAACTTCCTTCTAGTTCTTTAATGTCCCCTCCAGCCCATATTGTGACCCCAATTCTACCTTACAAATCTGGCTAGGCCAGTGCATATAGACAGGTAAGAGCTGGAAACAAAAGGATTCCAGGACAGATAAACCACACAGGACCAATAATGAGTGTAGCAAAACCAGGAGGATAAGGGGAATATGGGGGGAGAAAGGGGGAACTGATCACAATGATCTATATATAACCCAAACCCAGGGGGATGGACAACAGAAAAGAGGGTAAAGGGAGACATCAGCCAGTGTCAGATATCAATAATAATAATAATAATTGTAATTTATAAATAATCAGGGGTTCATGAGAGAGAAGTTTGGGGAGGGAGGGGAAACATGAGACCCTGATACCAAGGGCTCAAGTAGAAAGAATATATTTTGAAAGTGATAATGGCACCAAATGTACAAATGTGCTTGACACAATGGATGTATGTATGAGCTGTGATAAGAGTTATATGAGCATCCAATAAAATGATTAAAATTTTAAAAAAGGTTTTCAGACTTCATCATTGAAGTATTTTTGAAGTATCTTAAAGTTATTTCAAAATTAAGAACCTCATAGGAATGCATAATTATCCAGTATCTTTAAGCAAAGAAATTTAGTTTACTAACACTAATTAAATCTCCTAATGCCATTAGAAGTAAATTAAGACTATTATTACATTGATTTTGCAAATGGCTAAATAGAGACAGAGAAATATCAAATAAATTTCCCAGGGTTATAGTCAAGTCCATGAAAATTGGAACCTGTGGATTTTAATTTACATTTGTGTGGTTCTAATGATTACTAAAGTGTGTATTCTTCTAAGCATACCAACTAATGACATTAATTACACTAAAAAAGAAAATGCACCATAAACATCTTTCACTCATTTGAGAATCATACTTCTTCATATTATCTGCTACCAAATATTAAGATGAGCACAACTCATAGGTTTTTTATGCAAATAAATAAAAACTAAATCCTCTAAAGAATACCTGGGTATATAAAATGCAAAAGATTATGAGAAAAAAAAGGTTGACCATGACTCAAATCCGTATGATTTTCTTAGTCTCTGAACACCATCAGCTCATTTTTACACCCTGACTTTGAGCTTTTATGATTCTGGCCCTCTGGAAATTGAGTAATGCTTTGCTGTATATTATATTTTAATCAGAAATTTTGGATCTGCATTAGTACAGTCTGCCTTATTGCCAGAGTTTTCTAATTTTTCTGTTGCTTTCTGACCTATCTCCTCTGTGATATAGTTAATTACTTACTATGGCCCACCTAGACTTAGTCCTCCATTTTGTGATGTGTTTCAAATTCTGTTTTCTATACCTGTGACTATAAACCCATTTTGGAGTGAGTTACTTGTTGCACTAATGAGGCAGAATTAAGGTGGAATACTCATATTGAGTCTCTAACTTACCATATTGAGTGTGACTCACGTCACTATTCTTTGTTTCTTTGGGATTTTGGTCTGCAGATTACTCATCATCTTTGATATCTGGGTTAGAACAAAATCTTGATTCCAGTTTTAAGTTGTTCTCATAATAGGCAGATTGCCAGCTTCTTTCTTAATTGAGAAAAGCAAGAGACTGGAGTCCTGGAACTTGCTGAAACTATACCTGACTCACTTAAGGTATCTAGAACAGATCAACTCATTTTTGGTTTAAGCTTTTGTCATCAGAAGACAAAAAACACACTTCCATCAATGTCTTGAACATAATCAAGACATCATTTTTGAGACCATGAAGACACCATCTTTCTTCCTCTGTATCCTGACTGAGCATGGCCAGAGAAGTTGTGCTGGTCACTTGGTGCTAAATACCAATCAGATGCCAGTTACTACCTGAAGCAAACCACTGACCCAGGAGTTATGCAACCAGCTTTGCCTGTGCTGAGAAAAAGTTCACTCTTTTGCTCTGGATCCTGTGTTGTCATGTCTCTCTCTGACCTCTGTTTCTTGGAACTTGAGCCAGCAGCCTATTGCCTGGCTTGATTCACTGGCTTCCAGAGCCCTGTGAGTCAACAGTTCAATTTGTTTGCAATGAGAAGAATATGCCTGATGGCATTTGAATTTTGGTACATGCCAGTCTCTACAACCACATGAGCCATTTCCTTTGACAGCTAATGAGTTTTGTGAGATGTTTCAGTGAATTGAAGAATTCTCAGGCATGAGGCATAACACTTATGGGAGAAGTGGAGGTTGCTGTCAGGGATAATGGAGTGCTATAGCATTTTAAAAGTCAGATGTCTTCTTGAAATCTTGACACCTTATCAGACTTGATCAGAAAACATACATAAGGGTCAGCAGACAGATTAAGAACCATTTACAAGTCCTCCTCTCCTCTTTTTTTTTCATGTCTACCTATATAAGATAGGTAAGACAAACAATCCCACAGAGAAAATAATGGGCCCAGTGGTTCTGGGACTGGGGGTGGGAAGGTGGGAGAAAGGAAGTGGGGAGCCAACAAACTCAGGGACAAAGGACCAACAAGAGATGTAGAATTGATGGTGAGCAGGGGTATGGTCATATACAATGTAGCTGAGAGAAATTAGAGTTGAATGAAGTTCAAATATGATAGTGGAACAAGAGAAAAGTAAAAAGAAGTAGAAAGAAATAGGAGGCAAAAGACATTTATAGCAGTATACATTTAGACCTGTAGATATGCACGTACATTAATATATAATGAGTGATTTAGGTCTATGTACATATATTTACATGTTAAGTTTTAAAGCAGCAGAGGGACATTGACCGCTACTCAAGTTCTCCCTCAATGCACGAGCACTTTGTTCTAAAAACCTGGCATTCCATAATGCTCACCTCCCTGACCTAATTACTGAAGTTAAAATGAATACATAAGCAAATCTGGTAAAGAAATCTGATGCTGACAGGCTATTACAATACATAGCATGTGGAGTTTTAACTGCTTGAAGTTAAAACAAATGGCTACCTGGCAGGGAAACAAAGTATGGAAGAAGCACACTACCCTGTATAATCATCAGGTGTTGATGAGATCAAGAAGCAGGGCATCAGAAGACTCAAAACAAACAATTATGTCAATGTGAGAAAGGTGGGTTTGAGGGAGGACCCAAAGCCCACTGTAGACACTTGGACATCCCCTCACAGAAAAGTCACAAGAAGGGACGAGCCAGCCAGGGTATAGTATAGCATCGATGAAACATACAACATTCCTCTAGTTCTTTATTGCTTCCATCCCTCCCTCCCCACTATCATGATCCCAGTTCTACCTTACAAACTCAGCTAGACTGGAGCATGTACACTGGTACAGAAAAGAGCTCTTGACACATGGAATCCAGGACAGAGCAACTCCTCAGTAACAATAACAGCAGTAGTGATAACATGAGGATCAGAAGGAAGGGGAGGAAAGGGGGAACCAATCACAATGATAGATGTTTAAACCCCACCCCCACCTTCTCAGGGTGACAAACAACAAAACTTGGGCGAAGGGAGACAGCATATGGTTTAAGATATGAAAATAATAATAATTTATAATGTCAGGGGGTCATGAGGTCGGGAGGATGGGGAAGGGAGGGAAAAAAGCTGATACCAAGGGCTCAAGCAGAATGAGAATATTTTGAAAAGGATGATGGCAATATATATATACACAAATATGTCTGATACAATTAATATATGGATTGTAATAAGAGGTATGCTAACCCCCAGTAAAATGCTCTTAAAAAAGAAAAAAGAAAATGATGATGGCAACATACGTACAAATATGCTTAATGCAATTGATATATGGATTTTTATAAAGCTGTAAGAGCCGCCAATAAAATGATTTATGAAAATAATTTTATAAAAGAACTGTAAGAGCCCCCAATAAAATAATCTTTAAAAAAGAGAAAGAAAGCAAACAACAGTTTAGTTTGGCTAATAAAAATCTCTTCATTGAACCTGATGCTCTTTTTTTTTTTTTTGTGGCATCACGGCCCTGGTGGGAGTAGGAAGCCCAGCCTTGCTCCTGGAAAGCTGCTGTGGGCTGCAGCCCCTCACACAACCGCTACACCACCAGGGCTCAGCCAAACCTGATATTCTTTGAAGGCCTGTTTAGAAGGCATACAGTGGTGAAAGAATTTGACAGTAGTCTAAAGGTCAGCAGTTCACACCCACCCAGCTGCTCCATGGGGCGGACAATGTGGCAGGCTGGTTCTATAAAAACTATAGCCATGGAAACCCAATGAGACAGTTCTACTTTGTTTTAAAGGTTCTCTACCTTCCTAAAGCCGTAACCCTTTCATACATTTCCTCATGCTGTGGTGACCCCAACCATAACATTATTTTCATTGCTACTTCATAGGTATAATTTTACTACTGTTATGAATCAGGAGACCTCTGTGAAAGGATTGTTTGACTTCCAAAGGGTCACAGCCCACAGGTTGAGAACCAGTGTTTTATAGGCTCACTATGAGTTAGAACTGATTTCAAGGCAACGGGTTCTGGGTTTTCTATGGGATCAAAGTGACAACAGCAAGTTGAAAAATCCAACAGAGAACTCAGTGAGCAGTGAGCTTATGTTAATGGGAAAGGAGGAGAATGGCTGTGCAACTGAAAGCTAATGTCATGGCCTTGGACATGGGGAAAAGGTTGAACTGGCCTATTGTAACAGCAACAAGAAAGTAAATCTATCAATTTACCATAAGGTTTGGAAAAGCATCTCAAAGGAGAGACCTATCTACACCATCACCATTTACCTCAAGGATTAGTTTTTGCTTAGAGATCAAGAAAATCAAACACACACACACACACACACACACATCTTTATTTTCTTTCCTTAGGAGGTGAGGACAGTATTTTAAAATATTAAGTCGAGGGGCTGATCCCCGGTGGCGTAGTGGTTGTGCGCAGGACTGTGGCCCACTGGGTTGGAGGTTCAAATCCAGCAGAAAGGTTGGGCCTTCTACTCCCACCACCAGAGGGCAGTGATGCCCCCAAAACAAAACAAAAAAAATGTTAAGTCGAGCAAATTTAAACAGTGTTGCATATATCTGGTCATACAGGGTTGTGAAATCATCAGTATCAGCTGACATCACACACTTCATCAAAGAGAAGGCGTCCTAGCCATCACATGAAGGGTGTGTTCATTGAATGTTTAACCAGTATGACCATGAATGATGTTATAAATATCCAAGCAGTTTTTAGCAAAAAAAACCCCCAAAAAACAAACAAACAAAAAAACTGGTTCTCCACTCTTTCCTTAGGGTGCCAGATATTTAAAAAAAAACATATGAAGAAAGCCAGTTATTAGAATTTTATTCCCATTCCTCTGCACGACCTCCCTGGAAACTTGGAAGACAGACCGCCTTTGTTCGCCTTCTCACTATAACCCCCTATGCCAATGCCTCTTGGCACTGAAGCACGACTGCAGTGGTTATGAGGCTAGATTAATGCCTGACTGCAACTCTGGACGGAAAGGTGCTGGAGGGCAGGACGCGGGTCTGTTCTGCCTCCAGTTATTTGCTAGACTCTGCCTCCATGCTCGGCTCGCAGTATTTGTTTTGAAAGAGCTTATAAATGTATTGTACCCTTGTGTACTGGCTATCATACTAATACAAGTTATAATCATTGTAATGAAGAAAGTTTCTAATGAATTGGCAGAAATGTAAAAAGTGCAGCAAATTTGAAATTATTGAAAATCATGCAAATGGCTCAGCCTTCATTTGAGATCTCTTCTGGGAACTGATTTTGTCAAATGTTTTTTTCTCTTGTGCATTAATTTGAATTCTTCTATGTTGTGTTTTAATCCCCCCCCCCACTGCTTTCTAAAACATTAAAAAATCTGAATATATCTATGCAGAGAATTCATGTAAATGCTACCTTGAAACTACTAATATTTTGGTGCAGAACAAATATAGATGCACCTTTTTTCTATTGTATGTTCTTTTCTGATCTGTTTGTGGAACTTTAATTTTTTAACACATAAAACATTTTAGGGGGCTGAGCCCCGGTGGTGTAGTGGTTGTGTGCGGGACTGTGGCCCACTGGGATGGAGGTTCAATTCCAGCTCATAGGAGCAAAGGCTGGGCCTCCTACTCCCACCACCTGAGGGCAGTGATGCCTAAAAAACTAAAAAAACAAAACAAAACAAAACCATTTTAGGAGCTCTTTCCAGTTCTGCCTCACCAATTCTACCTCTACAAAATATTTTTAAAGTGATATTTACAGTGTATTTTTATAAAGTAGAAAATTTAATTGACAGAAGCTATCCCAGTGCATGCATCATTGCTATTTAATTTTAAATTAGAGGCTATTTGTGACTACTGTGGGGCCCTTATCATTATGAAAAAGCACCTACACAATTTTTTATGAAATATTTTCCAAAAAGTTTCAGAATCTAGCTATTTAAAGAGAAACATGGGAAATTTAACGAGACAAACTTACTCTGTGTGTTAGTCTGAGTTAATGAGATAAACAGATCCAGAGACATTTGTATGTGTAAATGAAAGAGCTTTATGAACAAGAACAATTGAATAGCCCAGTCCAGATCAAGACCATACATCTTATATTAGCCTTTATGTTCAATACTATGCTATAAATTCCTTTTCAGACTCACGAAACACATGCAACAATGCTGAATGCAAGCAGATCACAGGCTAGTGGGTGGGAAGTCTTGTGGATCCACTGGTGATATAAACCTCTCAGTGCTGGCATGGGTCTCCACACAGCTCCTTCTGCTTCAGGGCTCTGGCTGTATCAGTGTAGCTTCATCAGTCTTGTCATAACCTCACAGGGAGTGAGTGAGTGTCCCACCTCCAGAAAGAGGCTCCGATTCACAGGTCAAATTCTACCCCTTCACTCTTAAGTCACAAGTTGACAGCAGATTATGTAACTATCACACTCTGTTAGGTTGTAGTATGCTGGGCAGATGAAAACAATCACACCATAATTGATCTAAAACATAGCATGGGAGGTGTTTTTATTTATTTATTTAAGCAAGATAATTATATATAATTTAGAAGAAGAAATAATTTAAAGGGGCTTAAAAAAAAGGAAAAGCATATCTTGAAAACAAATACCTCAAACTATAATATATGTTGATTTGATATTTATCTGAGACAAGCAAACTTAATTCTGCCCTGGTTGTCAGAAATATATTATGCTATGAGCACAAGGAAATTTAATTCTAACTTCAAGTTTTAATAAATATCATGCCAGTCACATGAAAAAGGTGCAATATATTTGTCTACAATGAATGATGTTTTTTAAAAACAAAGGTAGTTATATTTTCCCATATTTCTACCATTACTGACCAAATCACTTTGGTGGGACTAGAGAAGAAACCTTTTATTTGGTGGATCTTTGTAGGACTTAGATTTTTAAAATGTAGGCTCTTGGTAGTCAACAGGAGTCACAGTCACTGCTGTGCGTCGTTGATTTTTCACGTGAGGTTAGTTTTGTGGCTTACCCCTTAGGGTTTTCAAGGACCTTCCTTGAAAAGACTGGAGCTATGTAAGTGCTCTACTTAAGCCAATTACTGCATCTTCTTGCCATCTAGTTGGCCCTCACACATGGTGACCCATTAAGCAAGAGAAGAAAATGCTGCCTGGCCTTGTGCCTGCAGCCTCATGATCGTCGATATGTCCCAGCTATTGTCAATTCAGCATCAAAGGTTTCCTTGGTTTTAGCTAGTGCTCTATTTTATCAAACGTCACGTTCTTTCCTAGTAGTTGATCTTTCTTGGCATAATTGAATATTAATGTATGATAAAATGCAAGTTGGTGTCTGGGGCCTGGATAAACTGGTTAAACAAATGAGGGTCTGCTCTCTGGGTTTCTGTGGGCCTGGCAGACATTTACAAGGATCTGGGTATGCACAGTAGCCTGCATCTCAGACACATTTCTCTAGGACTTCCCTCAGGCCAGGTAAAGGCTGGAGGATTTAGAGTTCTAGAATGCTAGAGTTGTAGATTTCTCTTGGGTGAAAGACTGTTATTTATTTATTTATTTATATTTATTAAGGTAATTATTAAGATTGCTTTTTGTAAAGAGATGTCTAGGAATTTTGTCCTACAAAAGGATGGCTACTATAAAATATTTAAAAACATTGGGGGAATGATAGTGGTGCAGGACTTCCATATTGTATCCACCAGCTTTTCCGGCATATGCAAACAGCTGGACTTCTGTCCTGTTCAGGTTGTGCATTGGAGAATTGTTTATTATGCAATTACTTAAGGATGACAAGGCTTGTAAACATTCACCCTAGGTGTCTTAGATTTCATTAATTAGGCAAGTCTTTAATGAAAGTTCATTATGTACAGGCAATTTGCTAGTTTCTGAGGATTAAAAGAAGAATATGACATTTTTTTGGGGGAGGGGGGCAGAAAGCAATAGTCCCCCGACTGAATAGTTCATAAACGAGCCATGTTGTGCCTGGGGAATATGTGTACAAAAAACACCTTCTTTTTTTGCTAATAAACATTTGTCTTGAAATTCTGACACATGAATCCTCTGTTAGAAGATCAATATTTTTCTTTGTATTACAAAATATTTTTATTTTGAAATAAGAATTGGTGTAAAGAAGTCCTGGTGGTATAATGGCTGTGCGTTGGGCTAATTACAAGGTGAGCAGTTCAAAGCCACCAGCTGCTCCGTGTGAGAAAGACAGGGCTTTCCACCCCTATAAAGAAGTCTGGTCTTGAAAACCCACAAGGGCTTCAATGACTTGATGACAGTGAGGTGTTTTTTAAAAATTTTAAAGAAGATTTATTTTTTTAAGATGATGAGTGACAGCAGTAGTAAGCAGTGGTACATAACTTCCAGGTCTTTCCGCGGGCATGACTGTTTTTAAGTGGGTGAGGACAGTAAGGGGATGAGAACTGTTCTTCTGTTGTTCAATATCTCCTTATGATGATGGCTTTTTTCAATCAGCAACGACAGATCTCCAAGAGCAGACAAACTCTCTCCGCCCCAGTTCAGGCAGCAGCTGAGAGCCCCATATTTCTAGGTAGAAATAGGGACCAGTTTCTACGTAGGTAAGAAGTTGTTCTTAGTGGGATAGAAGGTCCCTTTCTCCTCTAATAGTTTATCATTCTAGGCCTCTCGATTAGAATGAATATTGTGTGTCATGAGCTGAAGTGGTACAATGGAGTCTTATGAATGTAGGAGAAGTTAATTATCTATGGGCAGGAAGGATTGCTAATTTGATTTTCATAGGCACTCTATTTCCCTGGATACCTGGCAAAATTCGGTAAATCAAAGCAATGGAATAAAAATATGATTTGTTAAAAGAAGTCATTAATACACTTTTATCACAGGCCAAAAAGGTTAAAAATCCTACCGGGTTTCTAATTTAGGAGGCGAGAGAGAGTTTCTTAGAAAATGAGTATGAGTAGGTAGCAACACATTCTCTTATAAATGAAAATCAAATTAGCATAGTAGTGAGTTCACAGACATCTCAGGAGGTCCCAGGGAAGCAATACTAATATGAATATTTATAAGTAAACAGACATTACCATGGAGAACAGTATTTTTTTTTACATGGGCATATTAAAATATTTTGAAGGCACCTGGTAAGATGGTTTCAGTTACAAATGGAATCTTTGACTCAAATAAGAAATCAGAATCCATGGACTTTGCACAAAAGTAAATTTCATGTTCTTGACATAAACAATTCCTACGAGAGGTCAGGAAAGCCTAGAAACCCACTCTTGAAAATCAGCCCACAAACACGCGTGGGTCCCTGGGCTCCGATGGACTGGGCAGAGGCTCATCACCATCAGTCACGGGTTACCCATCTGAGAAAGCAGTGAAAACAACCGCAGCTGTTGCTCAGAGACCTTAAGTTCTTAGTGAATGGAACGAACAGAACTGAATGATGAGAAGAATCTTTAAGGGGATTCCTTCCCCTCCTCCCTGGTCCCTATAAAAAGACCCCTCTCCTGCGCATCACTGCCTGGGCCAGTCGATTGCACAGGCATGGTGGGTGCTCAGAAAAGGAAGCTTCATGTGAAATGGAAACATTTGCCTCTCTATACTTCCTGATTAATTTTATGTACATTTTAGGGTGGGATTATTTATTAATCTTGCTTGGCCCCCTTTAATTGTTTTAATTATTTGGTTTGCAAGTGATTTGACAGAAGAGCAGATGGCTTATGCTTACATTCAAAATAATAAACCCAAAGTGCCTGATATGTGAGTCTTTGGAAAACTCAATAAGCAGCGTGTATGATTCAAACCCATTCAAACGGAGGAGCATCTCAGCCTGCTGGTTCTCAGTGACTCTGGTGTCACCGTGGAATTTCAAGGCAGGAGCGAGACATGGGTATTGTGGAGACCTGGCTGCACGCTTTCCAAACCTGGCTCTGTTTCAAACCCACCAGAGGGATTTTGAAAAATCCATATTCCTGAGCTCACGCCAGACCTACCGAAGTCTGGGGCTGGGAATTTTCCCTGATGTTCAAGTTCAGGGATTAGTGATTTCAGGAAGATCTTTTCAGAGAGGTCTTGAGGGACTCGATGGTGTGTCATGAATACATTTCGATTGAAAAGAGTTAAATGACTTGCCACATGCAGCTTAGTGACTGGCTGGGCACAAACCCATCCAGTCCTTGATTCTAGGCACCCACCCCCACCCCACCTCACCCTATCACACAGCCCACTGTTCAGGTGATTGGGTTAGTTATATTGTTCAAAAGCACTTAGTTATTACCCATCTGCAACCTGAAAAGGATGCAGAATTACCTGCCTTAAAGTGTCACACACAGACACACGCACACGTACCCCTACTTCACACACACACCTTTTGTGCTCCCCAGGTGCCTTTGATGCATCCACATCGCTTTCCCCTTCCAATCCATCCCTAACACACTAACCGTCTCCTTGACAGACTTCTCTGCCACCAGTAAGGTGGCAATTCTGTGGTACTTCACAGATAACCTCCTTTTAGAAATATGTTCACAGCGGGAGATGAAACCCTAGATTTATCAAGGCTTACCATTAAGATGAGGACTAAAGAGATAAGAAACTAATTTAATCAAGAAACCAAAACAAGGGGGCTTGGAAAAATCCCATTATCTTTCCATTTCATTTTGCCACAAACTTTTTGAAGACCCTCGCATAGGAGATGTTGCTTTCCTAACAACCTGCCCATTATAATTTTCTAGATACAGGACTCGTGTCCTTATCTTTGCTTCACTTGGCTACTTATAATGTACTTTGTAGCTCATTAATTCACTCATTGAATCACTTTAACAGGTATTTATTGAGCACTAATCCATCATGCTTCAGTATCTATTTAGATTCCACTTCTCAAGGGGCTCATGAACTAATGGAGAAGATCATCAAGTGGACAGGAAATGGGAAGTGATGGGAAAGGGATGTTCAGACTGGTGTGCAGCTTTGTGCATATTTCATTATGCTCACACAGTTGTGTCTGTGTGTACGTGTGGGCTGATCTTTTTTTTCTTAATTAGGTTTTGTGATATCCTGGCTTTTCTCAGCATTAGCTGTCTCTCCTCTTTTAGAGACATCTGCCTTTTAGCTGGTATACTTAGCCTTTTATAATAAAAGCAATTATTGATATACTAGTATTATGCTTATAATTTGAACCTTCATTTTCTATTCCTTTTGTTTTTAAATATCACTTTCCATAATTGTTATTTGATAATTAATTATAGAACTCTATTTTATTATCTTACCATATTTTGAGTGGATGTATATTTTTGAATATGACTTGGTTTATTTTTAACTCTTTATATATAAAAATAAAAACACTGTGATAACCGATTCCAAGTAAAAAGATTAACCTTGAAAGAATGATAGTACTTGAGCTCTTATGCTCTTGAGCTCTTGTTTATCACATGGAATAAAAAGCAAAGGAGAAACAATTTGTACAAAGGCTCCTAGTTACTCTATAAGTGACATTTAAACTTGGCTTTGTTTTCTTTTAAGAAAGAGTGTGTATTTTTTAGTAGCTCTTCTAGTTATGACATATCTGAGAAAGTTTCAATAAGTTTGTGGAAAAATTCCATTATCTTCTAATTCCATGTTATTTTCATGAACTTTTGGAAGCCTCCCCAAGTATATTTAACACCGATCATTATGCTACTGATCTACCGGGTTCAGTGAAATGCAGAAGTGTTAAGTTCCTTGACTCTCCCTTGTTAGAAGTTGTCTTAAATGTGTTTTCCACATACACTTACAAGAATATCCGACAGGATTATCATCTGTACAAAGTAAATACCTGTGTCCCCAGTTTTTATCAAAGGGCTGCAAGGGCACACTCAAACATCCTCAATATCTCAGACCCAGGAACACATAAAACTGAAGGCAGCATACAGTGGGTACTAAAGAGAGTGAGGGAATCCCAGAAGGAAAAAAGAGGCAGAAAGATGATTTTCAAATTTTACCTACTACCATCTCTGACACCACTAGATCACCCATATTATTCAAAGGCTCATCACTGACAAAAGAACGAACTTGCCTTTTGAAATGGTCTGCTCTCTTAAAGATTATACCCAGGAAACCCTATGGGGGGAAATTCTACTCGATCACTGGGCCATTAGGAGCTGATAACAACAAATGACACACCAGGCATCCATCAGAGCCTTTGCGCGCCATGCAGTCCCCTGGATTCAGTGACATCACAGTATTGGCAGAGCTACCTCTGAACTTTACTCTGACAGGGTCTTAGTGAGATGACAGTTCTGGTGTAGCTGACCCCTGTCACCCCAGGGAAAGCGGAAAAGGCATTCCTGGAGTTCTCTTCTTAATCACTTATTTATCCATCATGATGAAAAAGCGGGGCTCATCATTTGTAGCAAGCATGATGGAATTAAAGCAACAAGCACAGTGTTATTAGTCAGGAGTGTGACTCCTCGACAAGTGCGAGTCTCCCCTTTTCTGGCAGTCAAATCTCAATGCCCTAGAGTCAATTCTCACTCATAGAACAGACCCTTGGAGCTTCTGAGACTGGAGCTCTTTATGGGTAGAAAGCCTCATCTCTCTCTTGTGGAGATGCTGGTGGTTTTGATCAGCTGACCTACGGAAAATCATCGTGTATACAGCAGTGATTCAAACCTAGTCTTTAATACACACCTCCCTCTGAACTGCTGGGGGCAGAGTGTGTTCTGTGCCCTTATCTCCTACCTTGTTTTAACACAATCTCCCTGATTTTAACACAGTTTCCCCCTTGGAACCAGAACTTTCAGATGCGTAATTTGTACTTTCAGAAAATTTAAGATATATGCTGTGGCAGTCATGTGCTTCTGTTAATTTCATGATTGAGATGTAGCCTGTTAATCTGGAGATAGTCATTGAGTAGCCAATGAGGATTCTGTGTCGGCATGGCTTTCTCCTGAGACTTCTGGGAAATCTTGCCATTTTTCCCTGGTGGAGATGAGCCGCTATCTCCCCAGTTGTTGGTAGTTAGTCTTAGAGACAATGAACTATGGGTAAGACAAGATGGCAGCATCCCAGGAGCCAGAGGAGAAGCCACACGGCCTTACCCTGGTTCCTGATGGAAGCAGCCCTTTGAAGTTGGAGAGGCCACCTGGAGATCCCTGCTAGCAATGCGTTGCTTCTACCACCACGATGCTGTTGACAGACTCTGAGCCCTGGAAGTGAGGAGCCACGAGGGGACCCCTGCCAGCACCGGGACTCTGCACCCACTGTCATGTGACTTCGTGAGTCAGAAGGAGACATTATAGACTGATATCAGGCATATGAGCTAATATTGGACTTAAGATTTTGTACCGGTCTGGGTTGGGATGCTTTCTCAGTATTCCATTCCTTTTGTATATAAACCGTTGCCTTATGTCCATCTACAAGTATACATATTTGTTTCTCTAGTCTACCAGGACTAACACATGTCTATTTAATGACATCTCTTTTTCTGGGGATGAAACTCCTTTTCCCTTTATCTTCAGCCTTGCTCCTGAGGTCTTTAGTATTATTTCTGTCTCTGGTAATGATGTCTCTCACACAGTCATATCGAGTACATTCCTACATGAATGTGCTAGTCTACCAGCTCACTGACAGAGTAATCAGGAATCTTCCTTAAAAAGTCATCTTTGACATGTCCCAAATCAAAAACAAAGACAAAAAAAGTAACTAAAAGGAAAAGAAAGCATAAAGAATGCTGTCTTTCTAGCTCAGAGCATGTACAGTGGTACAGATCAGAGCTGGAAGCACAGGAAATCCAGGACAGAAAAACCCCTCAGGACTGATATGGAAAGTGGTGATATCAGGAGGGTAAGGGGAAGGTGGGGGGAGATAGGGGGAACCAAGCACAATGATCTACATATAATTCCCTTCCAGGGGGTTGGACAACAGAAAAGTGGGTTCAAGGGAGACACCGGTCAGTATAAGACATAAAATAATAATAATGATTTATAAATTATCAAGGGTTCATGAAGGAGGAAGGGTGGGGAAAAAGATGAAAAGCTGATACCAAGGGTGCAAGTACAAAGAAAATACTTTGAAAATGATGATAGTAACAAATGTACAAAGGTACTTGACACAAGGGATGTTTGTATGGATTGGGATAAGAGCTGTACAAGCCCCCAATAAAATGACATTTTAGAAAAAAATGAAAACACACTTATATCAGAATATATGAAATTCTACAAGTCAGGAAATAGCTGAGACACATACCAAATATGTTTCCTCAGTAGTTAATTTTTCATCATTTTCGCAGAACAAAACTATCATAATTCAATGATGGAGAGATACTCTGAAAAGGTCGTTTAATTTATTCAATTAATATAATTATAAAACATTTACTGAAGGCCTAAAATAAGATACTTGCTATTAAATTTGGTATAAAAATTTTGCCCTTTTATCTGATTTAGCATAGTTTGGGATTTAGTACTAGAGTATCATGCAAGATTGGGGAAATATTGGTGGCAGGATGACTGTGATGTTTATTCAAAGCTTCCCCAAATAGCTTTTAAAATTATAAATGAATAAAACCTAAACTGCTGCTGGGACTACATATAGAACATGACTCACTCTCTAAATCAAACTACTCCCCCTTAACAATGTAGGCCAGACGTATGGATTCTTATAGATATATGATGTCACTGACATCTACCAGAATAGCCTCCCTGTGTTTGGACTTGTGCGTTCAGATTGCTGTAGTCTGGGTGCCCCTGAAATCAGAGCCTGAGTGAATGTTTGGGGACCTGACTTGGACAATGAGCAGGAAGTGGTGACCTGGGAGAGGAAGCAACTCCTTGAGGAGTATGCGTTTCTGAGGGGGACACATGCGGCAGGTGGTTGAAGGTGGGTGGCAGTGGGCCCTTTCAGAGCATGGAGGATGCTTCTACTGATGGACAGATGGGAGACACCTTTGACCATGTAAGGCCCCCTTGGTGGAGGGTTGCTTGATGGGGCATCAAGTCTCCCATGTATCACTGCTAAGAATGTGAGGGCCAAGTGGGTACCCACACAAGACTTGGGTGCAGGTGGGAAGAAGGTGCTTTTAATTTCTAGCAGAACAGCCTTTGGGAATAGGAACTTTTGGTAGTGGCTGCAGAGATGAGGCTGCAGAGGGTGTGATGTGTCCTATACAGGCCATGAGGAAAAAATTAGATAAAGAGGACAAAAATTATTCATAAGAAAAATGATTCTCAGTGAAGACAGTGTGCTTTCCTTGACTGCTAATATCTGCATTTTCATAATGGTATAAAGATAACTCATCAGACTGGGAAAGAAGAACATTGAGTTAATTAAATATAATAAATCTGATGTTTTAGCACTAGGTGCGATGATTAATTCTGTATTCCCAAATCTAGTCTCATTTAAAAGATACCCCTGGGGCATTTTATTCTTACATTTATAAATTATGGAGTCAATGAACCTAATATTTTGCTGATAATGGGTATATAATACATTAAATCTTACTTGCTTTAAACAGATCCTCTTCCTGACCATAATTAGGATGGGAAAAAGAACGTCCTTTATTTAGGTCTGTCATTCTCAGAATTTCTTATAGTTTAGCTTAGTAATTATAAGGCCATTAAAGCAACATAAATGTAATTCTGCAATTTAAACAAGATAATTATCAAAATGACAAGATGAGTGAAAACTGGAACAAAAAGATACAGTGTGACAACGAGCATTTTAAAAAGTGAATTTGGAGAAAAGACTATCAAAAGATACTCTTGCACTGGAACATCAAGAAAGACATTCTGCATTACTTTGATTTTTATGCCATTTGTTATAAGTTGATTTGTGTTTCTTACAAAAGTCCTAACGTATAGGTCTGTAATTATAACCCTAACCCCAATAATTCTCTTTCGTTATTTTGATAGGGTCATAATGGATTTTAACCCCCAAACCCAAACTCATTGCCATCAAGTTGATTTTGACAGGCTGGGGTAGAACCGCACAGTGCATTTCCAATACTCTAAATCTCTAAGGGTGTAGAAAGCCTTATCTGGTGGTTTGGAACTGGGGACCTTGTGGTTAACTGTCTAATGCCACCATGGCTCCGTATTGCTGTTCACTCACCTTCACTGCCATCAAGTTGATGCGGACTCACAGTGATCCCATAGGACAGGGCAGAACTGCCTCTGTGGGTTTCTAAGACCATAAATGAAGTTTCAGTTTTATGAGAATCTACAGGCCCAGAAGGCTTTGTGAGAATATAAACCTCCCAGAAGGTTTCCAGCTGCTGGGCATGAGGTTAGCCTTCCACTGCACTCACAGGAGGGCCCAGAGAAGTAGGAGGCCGTCAACACCAATTGTGTGCGTACCCATTGGATGTAGACCACTTGTCTACACAATCTCTGAAATCACCCCTTCTTTACCCCTTTTCTCTTCTGTTCATCTTTTCCCCATATTTTTAATTGACTTTATTATTATCCATATTTACACCTGCATATTGCAGTATATTTTATTTTACAGGTGGGCTAGGCCTAATGTTGACTGTGATATCCTTGGGATAATATAATGTTGAGCTTCATGTTATATAAGAAACTAATGCCCAATTAATTTTTCACAGCTATTAGAGATTGACTATTAACTAACTCAATTGGATTAGTAACTTAGGAAGAAGATGAGATGTTTGCATTGAAATATTTTTTTATTTACAGCCCAGCTTAAAAACAATGTTTTACTTCCAATCCTGCTGGCATTAGTGGTTACTAACCAAGTTACCAGTAACCAAAAGCTGACCTAGAGATCAGCAGTTCAAAACCACCAGCCTCCTTAGGGGAGAGTGATGAGAATTTCTTGGAAGGCCACCAGGCTTTGGGGTAATCATGAGTCAGATTGACTTGATGACAGGGAGTTTTGTTTCTTTGGAACCCACATCACAGTGATTTGTGCCTAATATATACTTGTGTCAAAGGGTGGAGAATCTAACCTGATAACTGTGCACTTGCAGGAATGAGAGCCAGACCACAAATGCAGAAAGTTTTCAAAATTGCTTTTTGAGAATTTAAGGTTTGGGGTTTTAGCATATCTTTTGCAGAGTACACTGATCATTCTTTTTTTAAAAAATAATTTTATTGGGGGCTCTTACAGCTATTATAACATTCCACATTTGTACACATGTTGCCACATTCATTTCCAAACATTTTCCAATATAAGAGCACTTTGTTCTATTAAAGTAGCATTCCATGATTTTCATCTTCCCAGCACAATCACTGAAGACAAATATGTGCATAAGCAAAGGTGGTGAAGACAGCTGATGGTGCCTGGCTATCAAAAGATGTAGCATCTGGGGGCTTAAAAGCTTGAGTAAACAAGTGGCCATCCAGCTTAGAAGCAACAAAGCCCACATGAATGAAGCACACCAGCTTGTGGGACCTGGAGTTGTCAAAGGGATCATTTATCAGGCTTCAAGAACTAAAAAGCATAACATAGCGTGCACACTTTCCTGATATCATCACTGACGACAAATGTGTGCATAAGCACATATGGTGAAGAAAGCTGATGGTGCCCGGCTATGAAAAAGACATAGTATCTGGGGTCTTACAGGCTTGACTAAATAAGTGGCCATCCAGTTCAGAAACAATAAAGCCCACATGGAAGAAGCACATCAGCCTGTGTGACCATGGGGTGTTGAAGGGATCTGGTGCCAGGCATCAAAGAACTAAAATTATATCATTATAAATGATGGGGAGTACAGATTGGAACTCAAAACCCATCAATAGGTGGAGCGACATCCTCTTACAGAGGGGTTGCAGACAGTAGATGAGTCAGTTAAAGGACAGTGTAGTAACAATGAAGTATGCATCTTTCCTTTGGTTCTCAAATGCTTCCTCCCACCAACTATCATGCTCCCAGTTCTATCAGACAAGTTTGGCTAGAGCAGGAGATGTACACTGGAGTCGGAAACATGGGGAATTTAAGATAGATGTTGCCTCAGGACTAGTGATGGAAGTGGATACTGGGAGGGTGGATGGATAATGGAGTAGAAAGGGGGAACCAATTTCAGGGATCTATATATAATATTCTCTATCGGGGACATGGCCAACAGGGAAATGAGTGAAGGGACACATTGGACTGTGTATGTTATGAAAAAGCAATAAAAATTGTAAATTATTAAATGTTCATGGGGGGATGGGGGAGGGAAATATGGGGATCTGGAACTGGGGCCTGGGTGGCTGTTTTGGGAGTGATGATGGCAACAAGTGTGCAAATGAGGCCTGCATACAACTGATGTATATATGGATTGTGAGGGGAGGTGTATGGATACCCAATAGAATGATTCATTACAAAAAGGGGGGGGGAGGGGAAAGAAGAACTTATACCAAGGGCTCAAGTGGAAAATATTTGGAAATGAATGTGACAACATGTGTGCAAATGTGGTCATTCTTTAATCCATAGAATTTCAAGGTCTTAAGCACTTACTTTCATTTTTTAATTAGTAGTAGAAGTAACGAGCAGGAGATTAGTATTCCAGGAAAGAATTTGGAGACCAGGGACTGTGGCTTGGTCCCCTCTTTAGTCACCTACCACCACTGTGTGGTGTGCATCAGGAGGACTCAGTATTCACTGAGGTGGAGAAAGGATAATTAGGGCTACCTTGCTTACTGTACATAACTCATTAAGATGAAATTTTAGTATGTATTCTGCATCCAAAACAAAGGCTGATTAGTAATTGTAATACTAGATGGGATAAGTTCTGAGATTACAGTGTGGTACTGAACATGCTCCTCCACTCTTCACCTTAATGTAGAAATTACAATTTTGCAACATAATTCCAATGGCTCCAGAATAATATGAATTGTAAGTGGGTGGGTATAAAGATGAATCAAAACATATGGGATAGATCCTAGAGACATAAGAACTCATGCCCATGTTCATTGCAACACTATTCAAAATAGCAAAAAGATGGAAACAGCGACATGCTCATCAGAAGAAGAATGGCACAATTATCTTTGGGACATACACACAATGGAATACTGGTCAATATTAAAGAATGATGATGAGCCTGAGAAACGTCTCAGGTCATGGATGGACTTGGAGACCATTACGCTGAGTGAAATCAGTCAATCACAAAAGCACAAATATTGTATGGGACTAGTCTTATTGAAGATGTAGAAAAGGCTTTCACATTAAAAAAAAAACGTTCTCTCAGAGTTACCAGGGAGGGTGAGGAATTTTATAAAATGAAAAGGAAGCAAGACTTTTTTTGTGTAACATAAGAGGAAGAGGTGAAAAGAAAGCTGCCTCCACCCTTCTGGATCTGGATAGTGGAGGGAAATGGAGAATTTTCAGCTTACTGTACAAGGAACTCTAAAAACAATCTCAAAGAATTAGAGATGGTGTATTTTATAAACCATTAACGTGCTTATTAGCAAGATGGAAACACCACTTACAGAAGTGTTCACACCTAGATGGAGAAGTAATGACTTCACATTTTGATATTTTCATTTCTAAGATTTGGTGGCACCTTTTTTTTTTTACACTTCATAGATGAAAGAAGACAAAGCAAAACTGAGGGAACACATGAGGGTCAGTCAAGACATAATGCTACTAGGGTTCCAGTTCCTACACACACAGATGTATTTCAAGCAAAGTGTTCCTGGGATCAATGGGTAGTTGTAAGTTCTTTCCCAATGTCAGTCTCCTTTGCATCTCTTCAAAACCCAGAGTCCAATCAAAACAGTGCTTTTCTTGGGAGGGGCCACTTTAATGCAAGGGCAAGCAGTCACCCCTTAACATCTGAAGTTTATGATGATGACTGGGGGAGATGCCAAAGGGTCATTGTTATAGATTTTGCAGAACGAGGATGATCAGGGGAGCTTAGGATAGTTTTCAGAAAATAAAAAACTGCACTGGCTGAGTGAAAAACCTGGAAAGACAGTTGCACGGAGGAATTTTTGATTCATAACAAAATACCTGAGCCACCTTCTTCTTTTTTAATAAACCATTTCATTGGGGGCTCATACAATGCTTATGACAATACATACAGACAGTCCATTGTGTCAAGTGCAGTGGTACAGCGACTGCCATCATCATTCTCAAAACATTTGCTTTCTACTTGAGCTGTTGGCAATAGTTCCTCATTCCCCCCCTCCCCATTCACCCCTCCTTCACGAAACCTCAATAATTTATAAATTATTATTATTTTTGTCATATCTTACACCATCCAATGTACTCTGCTGTCTGTCCTCCAGAGGGAGGTTTTATGTAGATCCTTGCAATTGGCTCCCTCTCTCCCCCCCGCCCCCCCTCCCCCGGCTTCCCTCCACCCTCCTGGTATTACTACTCTCACCATTGGTCCTGAAGGGATCATCTATTCTGGATTCCCTGTATTTCCAGTTCCCATGTGTACCAGTGTACATCTTCCAATCTAATCAGATTTTTAAGGTAGAATTGGTGTCATGTTAGTTGGGGGGAGGGAGAATTTAAGAACTAGAGGAAAGTTGTATGTTTCATCGTTGCTACACTGCACCCTGTCTGGTTCATCTCCTCCTTATGACCCTTCTGAAAGGGCAAGTTCAGTTGCCTACAGATGGGCTTCAGGACCCCAGTCTGCACTGACCCTCATTCACAATGATGTGATTTTTATTCCTTGATGCTTGATACCTGATCCCTTCAACACCTTGTGGTCACACAGGCTGGTGTGCTTTTTCCATGTGGGCCTTGCTTCTTCCATGTGTAGATGGCTGCTTGTTTACCTTCAAGCCTTTAAGACCCCAGAAGCTTTATCTTTTGATTGCTGGGCACAATCAGCTTTTTTCACCACATTTGCTTATGCACCCTTTTGTCTTCAGTGATCGTATTGAGAGGGTGGGCACACAATGTTATGATTTTTTGTTCTTTGATGCCTGAGCCTTCTTTAAGAGTAGCAAGGGATGCTGTCTGAGTTTCCCTGGTAAACCGTATTCCATCCACCCATGCTCTGGACCTCATCTCTTCAGACTTCTTTTTGTTCCCCATACTAAGAATGTGTGCGGAAAAGCTGCAATCTGAGCTCCTTGTGGATGCCAAAGCTATAGTGGTAACATGGTGTAAGTTAAGGAGCCCAGAAGTCACCAGGCAAGGGAGAGATATGGAACCAACACTTTCAGAAGTCTCTTGACCGAGTTGAAGAAATACTAGCATCACATTAGAATATTTTTGCTTAATAATGATTTCTAAGACATTATAGCAATCCTTTTGGACTTATTCTCATACATTCTCATGCACATAAATTTTGTGTGTCCCCCACTCCCACCCCAAGGTAAAGGGTTGGAAGAATAGTTGAAATAAAGAAAGAGAGGGCATCCTTTGCCTATTTCTTGTGTGATCATCTTCATTCAGAAGGCAATGGCCAATGGCAGCTAGATAGACCTGAAACCTACCACGCTGGTGGGTGCAGTTTGTTTCTTTTTGTTTTTGGCATCAGTACTCCAAAGGAAAGAAGGCAGGTCATCTTGGGAAGATGGTGGTGGGTTTAAGAAGTTTTTTTCTTAAATTTTTTTCATAAATTTACTGGAAATTCTCTTCTGGATGCTGGTTTGAATCTTAGCCTCTTTCTTTCTTTATACACCTTAAACTTATTTATCAAGCTTCATCTGTTGAGCAGAACACTGGAATTAATAGCTACAGACTCTTCTCTGCCTCATGCCTCTCTCCTTTGTTGCTGGCCCTGACTCCCTTTCTCCTTCATTAGAGGCCACTACCACGTTGGACCAGACAATCCCAGGCACTCACATAGGTGCCCACTTTCTTAGCAACTACTGCTTTGCTAAGAAAGTAACAATTTTTCAGACTTTACAAGGACATACAAAGGCTTCTTTCTGAAGTTGGTGTTCAATTATATTTCCTTTGTTTTCTCAGTGTATAGTAGTTTCTTTCAAGTACTATCACCCCTCAGATAAACAAAAATAGAACACCCATGAACATAATATCTAAGATTTCTAGTTTCTCCCCATATACTTGATGGATAAGGTCTTTCTACAGAGAGGAGAGTCTCTGAGATGTGTGTGGACAGACCATATGAAATTCCCAACCTGGAGAGTCCTTTTGTTGTTCCCAATTCCTAAATATTAGTAGACATTTGCTTCATTTACAAAAATTCATACATTTGGATCAAAGATATCTCAAAAGATTTTAAAAAATCAAAGTGAGAGGCCAAGTAGAAGAAGGGGTGTTCGAAGGTGAGTCCTGTGCATTTGAAGTCGAATTGCCAACATGCGGGGCATGGAAGGAACATGATTTGGGGGTTAGAAGTATTGATGAACAGTTGTATTGAAGGTAGTTTGCGTCCCTCTGTTTATATACACCACTTCAGATTTTAAATTGGATTTTTGTTTCTGAATTTGCCTTCATTGTTTTTGTGAAACAGGCTAATAAACACCTAGGCTTACTGTGATAGATTTAACAATGTCTCATGATATTAATTGCTTTATATCTAAATCTAAGGGAGACTTTGAATTTGTTTCTACTTCTCACCTCAAGGGCAGAGATTGATTTAGTTGCTCTTTTAAAATTCTACTAATAGGAATCGAATGCATTGGTTGATACTCATTTATCTGTTTTGACTTGAGAAGTTTCATTTAAAATTGGAAATTTTATTTTAAAATTTTATTTATCTGGGGGTTTTGTCACTTGGATCAATAAGTTCACTCAGGCAATAAATACAATTCTGCTAGAATAGAGGCTGGTCATATTAGGTGATCAATTGCCTTTCCTTCTTTTTTCCCCCTTGTCCTTATTATTTAAATTTTAATGTTCTGATCTTAGAATTTTTCAAATCTTGATATTGGGGAGAGTACAATGTTGTGAAGGAAAGTAACACTCTAACAGGTATATCGGGATAGGTGTAAAGTGAATGAAAAAAATTACTTTCTTCACCCTCAAGTACCTTGGTGATGCAACAGTTAAGGCAAAATGACCTGCAAACCAAAAGGCTGGTTTGGAGTTCATCTAGATGTGCCTTGGAAGAAAGTCCTGGTTGCCTACATCTGAAAAATTAGCAGTTGAGAATCACAGTGGCACAGTTCTGCTTCGATACACACAAGGTCATCATCCTGTGAAGTCGATTGGATGACAACTGCTATATTCTGATCTGAGGTCAGTTTGGAAAGATATTTATTCTGAAATAACATGTAATAATAAAGAAAGCCTGTTGTTAGGGAATGTGGAACACTCAGGCAAAGCTGTGAGGTTAAATCAAGCCATTCTAATTTTAGTGCTTTTTATGGACAAGGATTTACTAGATGCCATAATGTGAAAATGGAAGAACTCATTCCTTATTTGGAATGCATTCAAATTTTGAATTAAGGGACTCAAGGCCTGATCAATGATCTTTCTTCCACCAACATCTCTCTTTCTCCAGAGTCCCCCATTTGCAAGTTTTTATTCTCTCTCTCTCTCTTTCTCTCTCTCTCTCTCTCTCTCTCTCTCACACACACACACACACACACATACACACTGCTTGGCTTTGAAAACAAATCATTGTATAGACAGAAGAATTTGGAACTCTGGCAATTACCTTAATGAAACAGCATACTGCATTTCTCATGTAATGAAAGGTGAAGTAATGACCCATTACTTCATACCCATATTATATACTGTATCTATATACTCGGTGTGTTTGGGGGTGATGGTGAATCTGAATTCCCACTCATGTGGCAAGAATAGTAACTTTATCTCTTGTAAAACTCATACAATATTTTTATTTGAGCTGCAAATTTGCCAGAAGAGGTTAATAAAAAAGGTTAATATTCTCTTGGGATTTCATGAACACATGATCCTCCCTGGTTGTGTTTTGTAAGTCCAGGGTCCTGGCCAATTTCATCTGGCCCTCTCTGTCATACGGGGCATTGCATTGTGTCTCTGTGCTGCTGGAAGCTGTGCTGCTGGGATTTCAAACACCCGCAACAGCACCTGTCATGGTCAGCTTTCAGGAGAGCTTCCAGACTAAGAGAAAGGAATATCCTTCTCACTTCTGAGGGATTCATTTATGAAAATCATGTGAATAGCAGTGGAACATGTGGAATATGTGCTGGAAGATGCCCACAATAAAATGGAGGAGGATCTGCTTTTTCCACGTAGAATCAACCTTAATGGTGTAGCTGGAGTAGCGCTTTCAGAACCTCCCGTGCTGATGGGGTACCTGTCAAAATGAGAAGAAACAGCTGCAAACATATATTAATAATCTGAATGGGAAAGGTATGAAGTGTGAGTCTGAGAACACTTTTAAGTTGTCAAAAATTAAGTGGAATGCACACAGATTAATATACTTGGCATTAGTGAACTGGAATTGGCCGTTTTGAGGCAAGAAATTGCTCTATGGTTTACTATGTTTAGAATAACAAATGTGAGAAGAACGGTGTCATATTTATTTCCCCACCCACCAAAGTTCAAGATCTGAATTTCAAGATCTAAATTTCAAGTGCTGTCAATGATAGGTTATCTACATATCTACAAGGAATGCACATTACTACAACTATTATTAACATTTAAGAACCAAGTACTAAATCTAGTGGTGAATAAATTGATGAATTTTGCCAACTTCTTCAATCTGAAATTAATCAAACATACAAATAAGGTGTATTGATAACTCTTGAAAATTTTAATACAAAAGTTAAAAACAAAGAGGAGTGATCAGTGGTTGGAAAATATTGTTTAGGTACCAGAATCGAACTGGAGAGTACATGATAGAACTTTACAAAATCCCCAAATTTTATTGCAAATATTTCCTTTAACAACATAAATGTCAATAATATACATGAATTTCATCAAATGGAATACACAGAAATCAATTTGGATGCATCTGTGGGCAAAAACAATAGAGAAGTTCAATATAATCAGCAAAAACAGGTTAGGGGCTGACTGTGGAACAGACCATTAATTGCTCAGATGTAAGTTCACATGAAGAAAGTTTACAAATCAACAAGAATCAAGATACAACCTTGAGTATATTCCATCTGAAGTTAGAGACCATCTCGGGACGAGATTTGACTCACTAAACACTAATGACTGAAGACTGGAAGAGTTGTGGGATAGCATTAAAGATATCATCAATGAAGAAACGGTCATTAAAAGATCATTAAAAAGGAAATAAAAACAGAATGAAGTGAATTCTGGAAGAGACTCTAAAATCCATCTTGATTGTAGAATAGTTAAAACAAATGGTGACTAGAAAAGATAATGGAATAGGCAAAGGCCTGGAGCTAGAAATCGAAAAAGAAAGAGCACCCTCAACATATCTCAAGCCAAAAGACATGAAGAAGAACTCAAGCCTTGAGTTGAAATAATGAAGGATTCCATGGGCAATATATTAAACTACACAAAAGACCTCAAAAGAGGAAAAGAATACAGAGAGTAAATTGTACCCCCCCCACACAATGTCAACATTCAATCATTTCAAGAGCTAACACATTATTAAGAACAGATGGAATGGAAAGAAATCCACACTATGCTGAAAGCATTAATTAGGAACAACTGAAATGGTTCTGTAAGCTGATACAGAACTAGAAGCACTCACTAATATATGCCAAGAAAGCTCCCTGGTCAACTGAATAGAAGAGACCTTTATTTGTGCCCATTTCAAAGGAAGGTGACTTCATATTACTGAATAATATAATTACTACCACACAAAAGCAATTTTTCTTGAAAATAATTCAAAAATGGCTACAGCAGTAGATAAACAAGGAACATCCATAAAACAGGCTGAGTTCACAAAAGAACAGGTAACAAAGGATGTCATTGATGATATCAAAGGTATCATGGCTGAAAGCAGAGAATTCCAGAAAGACATTTCCCTGTGTTATCTTAACAACGTGGATCATAACATTGAGAAGAATGGTAACTGCAGAACACAAGTGTGCCCATTGCAGTACCTGTATGTGGGCCAAGAGGCAGTTGTTTAAACAGAACAGGAGAATGGTTGTTTAAAGTCAGGAAAGTGTGAGCCAGAGTCATATCCTTTCCCCATACCATATTTACTCAATCTGTATACTGAGTAAACAATTGGAGATGTTTGGCTATGTGCAGAAGAATGTGACATCAGGATTTTCAGAAAGCTTATTAACTTGTAATATGCAGATAATACAGTCTTGCTTGCCGAAAGTGAAGAAGACTTGAAGTACTTGCTGATGAAGATCGAAGACTGTAACTTTCAGTATGAATTGCAACTCATTGTAATAATGCCGAAACAGAAATCCTCACAAGTGAATCCATAGACAACATCATGAAAAACAGAAAAAAATTAATGTGAAGGACAAAATTGTATTTGGATCCACAATCAATGCATGGCATCAGTAGGTTTGAAATCAAAGGACATATTGCCTTTAACATATGTCTCAAGCGGCATCTTTAAACTATTAAAGAGCAAAGATGGTACTTTGAGGACTATGGTACACCCGAGTCAGGCCAGGGTGTTTTCAACGGCCTCAGATGCCTCACATGCATGTGAAATCTAGACTGTGGGTAAGAAAGATGTGAGCAGAACTGAAGTATTTGAATTATGGTATTGGCAAAGAACATTGAAAATGCCCTGGACCATGCAAAGAACAAGCAAATGCGTATGTCTTGGAAGAAGTACAGTAATTAATGCTCCTTTGTGAGGAAGGTAAGGCTTTGTTTCACACACTTGGCACATGATATTAGGAGAGACTAGTCCCTGGAAAAAAGCTTAAAGCAAAGGGTCAGGCCCCAAGAGAAAGATTATCAGCTAGATGGATTGATACAGTGGCTGCAATAATGGGTTCAAGCACAACAATGGGTGTGAGAACAGTGTTCTGTTCGATTGTACATAGGACGGCTATGAGTCAGAGCTCACTAAATGGCACCCAACCACCATCACCACCGCTCAATTTTATGATGCTCAGTGTGGGGAATGGAAGGGTCAAAGTGCTGCCTCTCATGTCATCCTCAGGCCCTACCTTCCTACCACTCGCCAACATGCTTCAGCATGGGAATCTTTCCCTAGACCGTCAATAGGACTATCATCCTAGAGACACCATCATGGTGGTTATCTCTGTGCTCTGGCAGTCTCGCCTCTGTTCTTGAACATCTGCTCCCTGCTCTTTTTCCTTCTTGCTAACCTCGAGTAATCCTCTCCCAATCTTAGAGAGAGCCATCTTTCTTCATGTTAATGCGTCTTCTCTTTATGTCTCTAGTCTTAGGATTTTGACAACTAAACCCAGGATTTTTGATCTACTGTTGATCCCTGTCCTCCTGTAAGGTCTGAGCGTGGACCTGAATAGGGATAGGGGAGTGAGCAAGAGGCAGACAGAGAGGGATAGAGAAAAATAACACCTCAAAATTCTAGGAATAAGGTATGTATGTTAGTTTGGTTAGAACTATTCAGAACACTGTGCAAATGCCATTTCCTTCAAGTTGACGTTAGCAAGCCATGTGAAACCAACTCATCCATTTTCTGTCACTCATCAAATAGTAAGAAGAGACACAAATTGTAAGCTGTGCAGTGAAATTATCTTTCTATTATGAGTTTCTAAGGACAATTAATTTTAGGTGGCTGAAAAATATACTGTGAAAAGAAGTGGGTTGTGAAGTAGCTAACTGAGGCCAGGTGTTGTTTTTCCCCCCCTCCTAATAAAGTATTTAAAGCCTTACCTCTTAAATATACTCCTTGATTACTGTGGATTATATCTGCAATGTAGCAAATATTTTTCAAAAACAAAGAATTTTCAAGGAGGGAAATCAAATCAGAATTAAATGGATGGGTGTGAAATCCATTCATTGCTACAATAATAGGATAATTTATGTAATACCTCAAGCATCAAAATCTTTTAATGGATTTTTGGAAATATAAAAGACTGAAAAAAATCAGTTATGCCTGTTTCCTCCTTCACCAAGTGTTTATTTTTAAAATGCCTTGTTCAGTTAATGCTCTCTTGAAAAATAATAGCAGCCCTGTTTGGAATGGAGAAAATTGGCTTCTTAGTGTTATTTTTTTTTCTCCTCAGAAATTTCTATAGTAGTCTTTTTGGAAAATGCTTCCCCAATGTTGAAGTAAATCCCCTTTTCAACTGGTATTTACAATAGCTTATGGAGTTACTTTGTACTTAAAATGTTTGCCACATATGCAGACCTTATGCTCAAACTTTGATCAAATCTCGTTATTTTTCTTTTGAGTACCTATTTGCTAGACCTTTAACATCTCACCTTAATATGTCCATGGTAGCCTCTTAGAGCAATACTTCTCAAATGATCTGTGGTGAAGGCTCAAGTTTCTAAACTCATACTCTAAACTCATACCTTGAGCTCCAGAGAGAGATAGAGATAGAGATAGAGATAGAGATAGAGATAGAGAGAGAGAGAGAGAGAGAGAGAGAGAGAGAAGCACATTTTAGATGTTCTAGGGTTTAGAGTCCACTGTCCTTGCTCCTCTCCCTGTGTCACCTGGATGCCACTGAAGTATCATTAACTTTCCAGAATACTACTTTCTATAACAAAACCAGAGATCGAAACCCTGGTGGTGCAATGGTGAAGCAATCAGGAGCTTAGTAGTTCGAACTTCCCCTTGGCTCTCCAGGAGAAAAGACCTGGTGATCTCTTCCTGTAAAGACTGCAGTCCAGAAAACCCTCTGGGACAGTTCTATTCTGGCACATATGGTAGCTGTGGCTTGAAATGTACTCTGTGGCACATGGCAGCCATCACTTCAGCAACTCTAAGAGAGGACTGATCAAATGTCTCCTCCAAACATCTTTGCTATGAGCGACATTTTCAAGGTTGAGATCCTGAACTGTTTTTTTTATTACTTCCTTGGCATTGATTGGACTGCCACTAAAGTGTATAGCTTCTTCCTTCAAGTGGTTTTGAAGCCATATGCTCTGAGACCGCCTTCATCATACATCTGGATGGCTGTAAACCCTGCCTGCCTCTCATACTCCCTGCTTCCATGGCACCTTGCCAATATACAGGCACTATAAAATGGTTGTATGATAGCAGTGGGTCAGACATTTGAATCTAAACCATAGGAAGGTCATAGTAGTAACTCATCTTTGTCATGTGAGTTACTCATGAGGTAAATGAACCTTGAATATTATAACAATTTGGTGCTAAGGACAGACTCTGCCAGAATATCTGCTTGGGGTTTTTTCTTTAGGATTGCAAAGGAGACGAGTTTAGATCTGATAACAGCACATATCTTCTGAATCTAAATATTGATAGGAATATCCCGCAACACAAACTGCCAGTTTTCATAAAACTAGCATCAAAATGGTCAGAGTCTGAAAGCTCTAGGACTTTAAAATGTACCTTCTTCTTTTACTGTATTAGAGTGACAGGTGGGTCACACATTTTAAGAGCAGCAGTCTTAAAGTCACTGTAATGCTCAACCCTGGAAGGGCCAGTTGTGGGGAGATGAAGAGATCATACCCTGGAAGCTTGTAGGACTTCTCTGAGTCAGTTTCCCTCCACTCCTCTGAAGGGTTATGACAATCAAATGAAATGGGACATGCAAAACATATAGCACAATTTAGTCATTGTGATAGTTATACAGTCTGACATGGACTTGAGAGTATTGAGTGAATTGGGTGGAGGTTAAGCTGTCAGTCAGGTCCCAGCTTGATGACCTCATTTGGAAGAGTGATGGAGATAAAGATAAACTCATTCCCTGAAAAACATTCTTGTTGACAAGCCCCATGGAGCTACTGATGGATCCAGAGCTCTGGAGCTGGAGGAACCACTTCAGGCAGCATTGAGACGCTTCCACTGCCACCAGAGCCACACGATTTTCCTCCCACTGACCTGTGATCTTCCTGCACTCAGCATCATTGCATGTGTTGTGTAAGTCAGAGAAGGATAATGTATAGACTGATATTGGACATATGGGATAATATCTGACTTATGGACTTGATCTGGACTGGGCTGTAATGTTTTCTTAATATACAATTACTCTTTATATAAAGCCCCTTCTTTTTTTTGTGGGCATCACTGCCTCTTGGTGGGAGTAGGAGGTCCAACTTTGCTCCTGGAGAGCTGCTGCGGGACTTGAACCACCAACCCTGTGGGCCGCAGTCCCACACACAACCACTACGCCACTGGGGCTCAGCCCATGCCCTTTCTTTTTGTAAAAAAATAACATTATATTGAGGGTTCATACAACTCCCATCACAATCCATACATTGTAGGCAAAGCACATTTGTACACTTGTTGCCATCAACATTCTCAAAACATTTTCTTTCCACCTCAGACCTTGGTATCAGCTGCTCTTTCTTATACACATATGAGTGCCTATGAAAGTTGTTTTGCTAGTCAACCCAGACTGATACAGGCATATAGTAAGGTCAAAAGTTCATACTGTTTACCATCAGAAAGAGCATCCAGAAATCAGCCCTCATTTAATAGTTGAGCAACATGAATCACAGAGAAAAACAATATCATACTCAGGGTTTAGACATCAGATCTTCCAACTCTTAGTCCAGGACCAACATATTTTATAATTTTCATTTTACAAATTTAGAAACTAGAGTTCAGCAAGGTTAGAATATTTCCCCCAGATCATGCATGTAGAAACTGTTGGAGTCAAATAGATCCTTGAAAATGTTATTGGATGTCTACATTTTCTGATACTCAAAAATATGTTTCTCCTGAAATTGTATACTATAGGGTGTTTCTTCAAAGTGTTATGTGGAAGTTAAGGTGGTTTTGTTGCAAAAAGATAGAACTTCAAAATGAGAGAACTGGGAAGACTGACTGGCTGTAAATACCAGAGAGGCTGTTAGATAGGAAAGGCAGAATACTATTTCTAATACTATTCTGCCACAAGGGAGAATCAGTATCAACATCTGACAATTGAAAAGAGAAACTTTTGCTCAACTCAAGCAAGGAATTTCTAAGTAAGTGCAGCAATTAGATTTTATGTCAACTTGAACCTGTGTGAAAGGGCAAGTGTGGAGTACAACCTGTTAATTAGGTAGTAGCCTGGTGATACCTCCCTGGGCATATGGCCTTTTTTATAAGAGACATACTGGGAACGTTTCTTCTCTATCTGCCCATCGGCCTTCCTCCTGGCTGTGATTCTGTGCCACTGACCCTGAGAGCCAACCCGAGAGCTCCAGTGTTTTACCATGTTCCCACTGACCTGGGACCCACAAGCCTATGATCTCCCTCCTTTCAGTTTCCCCTTTCTGCATCATTGACCTGAAGCTCTACGGACTTGAAGGAGGCTCTGGCTGGCATTGGGTCATTGGATTTGAGTTGAACTGGCCTGGGATGATGTCGTGTTCTTACACACATAAGAGTGTCGCTGGTTTTGTTTCTCTATACAACATTATCCAACATGGTAAGCTTCCCAATAATTAATCAAATGTTTTACATGGTCTTGATCTACCCACAGGCAGATAGATAAATGCATTCATCCCCCAGAACACCATTGATTCTGCCTGAGAGATATTACAATCTTCTATTGGACCAAATGTTATTTAAGGCCTTTTCCAAATCCAAATTTCTGGGAACCGACTGCTAAGTGAATTTCACCCTTGTTAGTCACTTTCGAGTAGTTCTGTCCACATACCATATTTATTTGGAATCTGTTTAGTATTAAGTAATTATTTTGAATTAAAACTGCAGTCACCACAATTTTATTTCATGTAGACATATTTTAAAATCAGGAAAAGTACGCATCTAGAATTTATGACTTCACTATAATGTTCAATGTGTATGCCGAGCAAGCAACCGCGGGAGGTGGAGTGCCTGAAGAAGACTGGGGCGTCAGGATGGAAGGAAGACTCACTAACAGCAAGAGATAGGCATGCCATAACCTTGCTGGATGAATTTCAAAGCCTTCAATATACACTGCCCCTCAACATAAGGAAGACAAAAATCTCACATCTGGACCAATAAACAACATCATGGTAAAAGGAGAATTTATTATCAAGGATTGTATTTTACTTGGACCCAATATCAGCGTCCAATGAAGCATCAATCAATAAACCAAATGGCATATTGCATTCGGAATATATGTAAAAGATCTCTTGGAAGTTTTAAAAGAAAAGACATCATTTTGAAGACTAAGATATGCTTGACCCAAAGAGGGAATTTTCAACTGAATCATACACATGTGAAAACTGAACAGCGAATAAGAAATATTGAAGAGAATTTATGCTTTTTAGTTATTGTATTGGCAAAGACTATCAAGCATAGCATGGTTTGCTGGAAGAACAAACAAAAGCATCTTGAAAGAAGTGCTGTCAGAATACTACTTACCAGTGAAGATGATAAGACTTCTCATGTAATTTGTACATTTTGTCATTAAGGACCAGTTCGTGGAGGACATCATGCTTAGTACAGTTGAGGGTGAGTGAAAAAAGTGGAAAACCTCCAACAAGATGGACTGACATAGCAGCTACAGTAATGGACTCAAGCATAGAAATGATTGTGGGTATGCTGCAGGATTATGCAATACTTTGTTCTGTTGTATAGAGAGTCTTTACTCATCAAAACCAATCCCAGGGCACCTAGCAACAATACATGATTTAATGTAAACTGAGTGTTATGGATATAATTGGAGCCCCCATATAGGCATTGTAAATTCTAATTCCTATACCTGTGATATTTGTAATGACTAAGTCGTTGGTTTTGTAAAATGTTATCATATGATTTCCAGTGTTGTTTGTATCACCAAAACCATATTTTATAGCTTCTTTGCTTCCAATTTCCATATTCTAAATACTAGCCATTACCCATGCATCTTGGTTGCATATTTCATCAATTTGAGATGGCCAAAGTTGGTCAAAAACCTTCCATTTCTTCATCTTTGGCATTAGTGGTTGGCACTATTATATTTGAATAATAGTTCTGCTAACCAATCATTCTTTTAAATACATGGATATACGTCTATTATTGTACATCAGTACATTCTAATTCCACATGGATTCATACTGAAACCTGCAAGAATCTTGGAGATACTTTACTGCCACTGGGTCTACAAGATTTTGCACCCACTAGCCTGTGATCTTCCTGCATATACATCATTGCAAATGCTGCTGAGTCTAAAGAAGGATTTATGGACTAGCAGTGGACTTATTGGTTATTATTGGACTTATGGACTTGATCTGGACTGCGGTGGTATGCTTTCTTAATATACCATTATATATGATATTGACACTCTTTCTAAAGCATATCTGAGTATCAATTAATTTGTTTCCCTAGTCTCACTGGCCTAACACCAGCCTAACACACATGTCCTCACTGCTAATGAGTGCTGGTTTTGTTACTGCACTTTGGTGACTCTTGGAATAGATATTAAATTTCCCACAGGAGGATATGCACAAAGAGAGATTACTGCTTTTCAATGACAACATTTCAAGGGATTCTCTATCCAAAGATAGCATTGGTTATTTATTATTTACACAATAAAACTCACTCTCTTTCACCTTCCTAGTCGAAATGTTTTTTTAAAAAGAAAAGAGAGGGAGAGAAAAGATGCCACCTTGAATAAGTTCTATTTTCAGGAACAAGAAGACCTTCGCTTTCCTCAAAAATGCTTCCATTTGGAAAGGAAAACATTCAACACCACACATTTTACTTCATTTTCTTGCATTTCAAATCCCTTTACAGAAGAGAGTGAAGTTGATGTCAAACTCTGCCAAGGAAAACATGTGACTATAGTCAAGACCTTAAAGGAATTGAGTCGCTATCTTGTTACATTATAGGGTTCATTAAGTGTTTAATGGTACTCATAATCCTCATGTTCTTCAATGTTGTGACATTTATCCTGTTGTGTTGAGATTAAATGTGTGTCTGATGCACCAGAGAAATTGTAGCCATTGGCTCTGATATCTAATAGCTATCATTCATCATATGTCTGGGTCTTACAGGCAATAAACTGGTAGCTACTGATTAAGAAAAGGCTATAAAGTTGACTTGAACAGAAAAACAAGTGAGTGGGTAATATCAAAGTGAGAGCGATTCCTGTATTTGAAGAAAATGAGCTAACAAGGAGAGGGTTGAACAGGCCATGATGAAATGATTTTTCCACCCTTGACCTTCTTATGTATGCTGTTTGCTGAGTGACCTCTCAGATATTTTAAAATGTGCACACAAGAAAAATGTAGATAGCATGGAGGATAGGCTCACCTGAAAGACAAGCCTCAGATGCTAGTTGAGTCTGTCTTCTAAAAAGCGAATTTGGCTGCTGCCATCTTCACACCTGTGTCTGATCCTCTGCAGATTCCTTCCAACTCTACAGAGTGTACTGAAAAACGTCCAGAATGGTGCTTTGGGGTTTAAGAAGGTGAGAGGGGCAGGGCATCTCACGTGTTGCCAGCAAGCTCAAGATGCTACATAGGTAGATTCCAACTGACATGACCTATTGAAGACTGAGTTTAAGAGATCAATTCTGAATCACCATTTGCTGCTTAGAAATAGCATTGTGTACACTGTGTAACTTCTGAGTTAGGGGTTGAGTTGTTAACAGCAAGGTTGGTGGCTCACATCTGGTGAAGATCCACAGTCTTGGAGGTGAGCCCCGGTGGCGTAGTGGTTGAGTGCGGAACTGCGAACCACGGACTTGGCGGTTCAAATCCAGCAGCAGCAAGGCTAGGTAGCTCCCACGACCACCAGAGGGCAGTGATTCCGCGCCCCCCCCCCCAAAAAAAAAAAAAAAAAAGATCCGCAGTCTTGGAAATCTTACTGGGTAGCAATGAGTCAGAATCTAGAGTGAACAGTTTGGGGTTTGGTTTTGTACGTACCCTTAATGAGTGCTGGCAGTGCCATAGTTAAATGAGTGGCTGCTAAGCTGAAAGTTGGCTGTACAAAACCACCCATAAGCTCCACCCACTTCCATAAAGATGAAAACCAAACAAAAAAACCCAAGTCCAATGCCACCCACTTGATCCTAACTTACGACGAACTTATATTGAGTTTCTGAGACTGTACATTGTTATAGGGATCAGGGAGCCTGATCTTTCTCGCTCAAAGCTGCGGGTCAGTTTGAACCATCAGCAGTTCACAGCCCTATCCTTAACGGAGAGGACCACTAGAGAATGCGGTGGAGCAGGGCTAGTCTAGCCATAGGCCCATTATGTGCTGTAGTCTACTGACCACATCCCCAAACCACGCATACATATACTTATGAATGGACTTTTGTATGAACACAACTTTGTGTTGTCCATCAGTTTTGCTACAGGATTGCCAAATTTATTGATCTTTTAAAGTACTCAGCTCGAGATTAAAGAAAAAAAGATTAAAGAAAAAAATACTTGTTCATTGTTTCTTTTTTCTGTTACCCCCTCCCCCTCCACACACATAATTTCATGACTTCTACTCTTACCTTCATTATCTCCTTCTTGTTCTTGCTTTGCATTGTTTTGCCCATTTGAAAAATCTTACAGTGGTAGCTTATATGGCTGATGTGAAATATTTGTTTTCTCATGTATGTCTTTAGTGTTATCAATTTCCTTTCAATATTGCTTTTGCTTTGCCTCACACACTTGTTTTTTCCCATTTCAGTCAGTTGAATGTAACTCAATTATTTTTCCTAAGGAAAATTTTTCCCGTGGATTCATGTTTTTTTTAAAGTATATTCTTTTGTTTACAAAAGTATATGATTTCTAATTGTCTACTCCTGTGGCTGGAGAATACAAACTGAGTGATTCCAATCAGGTTAGCGTTGTTGGGGTAGGTCGAGGGTTCAGAATATGTTCTGTGATGGCATCGTCCAGGGAGAACAAGATGCCAAGAATGTATGGGTGCTGCTGATGGGTGCAATGTGCTAGATTAATGTTGGCACGGGATCTTGTTTTCATCAGTTGTTGTTATTTACTTTTAATGCATTTATAGTATATATCGGAAGTGAATTTCTTATAGACCATGCAGAGTTGGGCATGCTTTTCTAATATATTCTGCCAATATTAATCGTTTAATTGGTTTATTCAGCCTACTTATATTTCATGCTAATTTTAGCTTTATATTTAATATTTTCTGTTTGTTCTTTGTTCCCCCCATCCCATTGTTTGCTTATGTGTTACGTGAGCACCATTTACAATTCTATTTTGAGTGTTTTATGAGTATATCCTTTGTATAGTTTTTTTTAGTTGTTGTAAGAACTTGAATATGTGCTTTGGGTATGTTATCATGAGAAGCCAGGGCTTAGAAAGTGAGCTCATGCTTGGTAAGGCAGGGAGTCAGAGACAAAGGAAAAACCGTCAAGGAGACAGATGGACACCATGGCTGCAATAATGGGCTCAGCATGGCAACAATTGTGAACACACAGGACAGGTGTGTTCAATTCTGTCATACTTGTATTCTATCGACTATGTAACACCTCACAACAATCATTGGGTATTATCTGGTTGTGTAGAGGATGACCACCAGGTTAGTAGGAGGACAAGGAGCTTTCTGCCTTTGCAGGCTAGGAGAGTATTTGCCGGCTAGGAGAGTCAAATGAGCAGTTCTACTTGGTCCTGCAGACCTGCTATGAGTCAAAATGAACTTGGTGGTGGTAAGGTTTGCATTTCCTGGTATAATTTTTCAGTTCTGATGACATAGAAGTCCTCTCTATTAGCATTCCTTTGCCCTCTTTGTTCAGAATACAACTGTCTTAAATATTTCCTGTATATATGCTTAGAACCAGACTAGACAGAATTATATATATGTATATAAATTTCCTTCAACTGTCAACTATAATTTTAAAAACTTAAGGAAAGAGGGAAAACTTGATAACTATTAATAATTTCACCTATTGTATGTTTTATTTCTTCTTGATATTTCAAAGTTCTTTCTTTTATCATTTCCTTTTAGTTCAGAGAATTTTCTTTAGTCTTTGTTAGAGAATAGCTATGCTTGGAATGAATTCAGACTTTTAAGAAAGTCTTTTCTAGAGTGTGCTACAGCTTCGTCTTTCTCTTCTTTCAGATCAATAGCCATCAATTGCTCCTCTCATAGTTTAATGATTAATGGCTTACAATAGCACCAAATGTGTGCAGTGACAGCTATCCAGGCTGAATGCCCTGCACTTCACCAGGATTTGCTTTGCATGCACTGCAAAGGAATCACCTCACTGGAATTTTTAATGTCCCTCCCCCTTTTTCGTATCCAAGCTGAATATTTCCTCATAGGGGTAGTTTTCATTTTTTAAAAAATCATTGCCACCCCCAGTTAAGCCAATACTAAGACTGCCACTAGTGTGATTTCAATGAGGACATTCCACCAATGATAGCACCTTTCCTGCCTATGATCATAAGCTAGACAGACTGTGCATAACATGAATTATCAGAGGGCAAGGTATGAAGACCAGTTGAAGGATCTTGGGTCACCATGCCGGTCCATCTGAAGGATTGCTTTCCTTTCTCTAAAGCAGTGCCAAAGCTAACTATTATACCTTTATTACAGCTTTTGGTGATAGTATGTAGGAAATGGCTTTGTGCATTGCAAATGGAAGGTGTTGTGAAAGGCAAATAATGAGTTTTTTTGAATGAAAATACTTATAGTTAAGAGAACAGTAGGTTGAAACTATAAGTAGAGAGGTACATACTGAGGATATTTGTGAAAACAGCAAAATCTAGGAGACAAAGAAGTTTGAATATTTGATTTTAGACTTTGTCCCAGACTCCCTTCTCATGTTGTACTTTTGTGGAAGAAGGAGAAACAGTAGAAAACCAATTGAAAAGCAAACACAAACAATAACAACAAGAAAAGTCTTGGAACTTTTCAGATAAAGGAAGTTTTCAAACAACATGAGGCCAATTTAGTTTAAGACATATGCATATGTACCAGTTAAAAATGTCTTCAGTCTGATTCTACTCAGAAAAATGAAAACTGATGACCTAGAAGTGAAAATGTATATATCTTCCTTTTTAGTCTCATAAGTCATTCAGTTCTAATTCCTTTGTGAATTCATATAATCTTTGCCAATGAATTAATGAATAATATTCTTCTAAATGTGTTCCTTTGAGAATAGATTTTGTACATAACTTATTCAATCCTTGTTAATATGATTTTGCCATATTAATGAAAACCTGTGCCCTTGAAATGTGAGGAGAAAGTTATAAAACTATTACTGCCATATTCAACAAATCTTTCTTGCAAAAATGTCATGCCACAACATCCTTTCTCATGAAAATATTGGGTAATAGAAATCCATTCCACAAGTTGGAACTTGGTTTGGCAGGAAAAGAAGTCTTTGAAACTCTCATAATAATTTTTGTTTTTTGAAACTCTAGTTTAAGAAGTCTAAAGTAAAATAAAGAGAATCTAGCACAAAAGGACAATGTGACAGCCAGGAAGGTCACTAAGTGACATTGGTGTGTTTTGAAATCACAGTTGAAAATCTATGCTTAATGTGATTACATGCCAGAAACACGAGTAGATCTTACACTGTGTGACAGCATCTTAGATTCCCTGCAGTTCAGGTTGTAAAGTATCGTGAAGATGATGGGCATTTTCTTTCCCCATACTAAATCCCCAATTATTTCATCCAGTTTAATATTCCAGGTCCTACAAAGAGCTGAAGTACTTAGATACTCTTCTGGAAACATCATGATAGGAAGTAAGTAAAATATTTCTTCTGCCTAAAACATCTCACATGCTCTTGCCAGCCTAATTCCTAGGAGTCTAATTCTAGGAGTAACAGGGTGGTCCAAATAGTTAACAACTAGACTATTAATCAAAAGTTTGGCAACCTGAAGAAAGACTCTTGTCTTTGGCTTGAAGCAAATATAATGATTCCTGTATGTGTATAGATATAGAAAGAGATTTATAGCAAGAAAAGTCTCACATAGGCAAATCCAGTCCAGTTCAAGTCCATGGGTTGGATGCAGGTAGCTGCATGGATTGATGAACAGAAAACAGGAAGATGAACAGAAAACAGGAAGAGCATAGGCTGGTGGATGCAGATGGAGTGAATCTAAAATCGACAGTCCCTGTTTTCTTCTGGAATTGGTAGGCAATATAACAGGAGGTCAACATACCAGATGCAAGAGCCAGAACCCACACAGTGTCAATCTATACTAAGAATAGGCCACACCCAAAATGAAACCTCCCTGATTTATATCTAGACTGAGAGTAGATTCAAGGGCTTGAACTCTACCCTATTTCCCTTACAACTAATTGGCTGGCTCCTTCATGAAGTTGACCACACTGTTAGATCATATCATGAGAGAATTCATTATGCCCTAAAACCTAACTAGCACAATCTTTAAGGGAATGTATTGACATAGTGGCTGTAACAATGGACTCCAATGTAACAATTGTGAGAATGATGTAGTATTAGGTAGTGTTTTGTTCAGTGCACATAGGGTGTGACAGTTACATAACCTCCTGTCAACTTGAGTGAAGTGGTGGAGTTTAGCCTGTCAATCAGGTCATAGCCAATGATACCTCTGTGAGAATTTGACCTTCTCTGGAGGATTATGGGAACTCTTGCCTTCCTCACTGGAAGTGGGACACGTACACTCTCTGCTTCATCTTCAGGTTGACAAGACATGTAGAGTCATGCTGATGGAGCAAAAGCCATGGAGACACACTGGTGCTGAGATGTTTCCATCACCCGTGGATCCATAACTTTCCACCCACTGACCTGTAATCTTCCTGCATTCAGCATCATTTCATGTGCTGCGTGAGTCTGAAGAGGAATTTATTATGGACTTGATCTATACTGGGCTGGGATATTTTCTTAACATACAATTGATATTTGATATAAAACTTTTTCTTATACACATGAGTGTCTCTTAATTTGTTTCTCTAGTAAAGGCAGACTAACACTTCAGGTCACTATGGTTGGAACTTACCAATGGGACCTAACAATAAGAACAACAACAGCAGTGGTCCCTTGAAGATCTGATTCTGAGATTAGTCAACTTGACATCAACTGGTTTATTTATTTTTTATTTTTTTTGACATCAACTGGTTTTTAGTAGACATCTATGTGGAGGGGCCTCCAGTCAACTCCTGGTCAATATACTTTATGTACAGCTACCATCTGTGTTCCACTGGAGCTTGTGTGTTGCTGTGATGCTGATTAGCTTTGAATTGAGCTTTTCCTGGACTAGGAAGGATGATCTGATTTCTAAAAATTAGCAGTTAAGAGTCACTCTGGTCTGATCTACAAATGATCATAAGGATGACACAGGATGGGGATGCATGCATTTTCTTCCCTTGGATATGGGGTTGGCATAAATGGGGGCTGACTTCTTGATAACTGCTGATAACAACAATGCTCACTTAACTTGTGTATTGGCTTAGATGTCTCCTCTATTGGAAAGTATTTCTATAATCTGTGAGCCGAGTGACACCCTGTAGACTCTGTAGCACTTATACCAGGTTATTGGAATTCTGTTTACCTACCCTATATCTTAAATGCACCCCGTACTGCACAATAGAAAATCTCTTTGATAGAAAAGTTCTCATACATACTGTCCAATATCGAAGCACTCAAAATCATGTGGTGAAGAAAGTGAATTTTAAGTTTTATTTCATTTTAGTTAGTTTAAATTGAAACTATGGTTGCATTTGATATTCATATCGGATAACACAATAGTAGTAGATTGTGAGTTCCTTGAGAGCACGTGGCATTGTGTTTGCCTTCATAATCTCTGCACCATAGGAAAAGGGTCAGCACAGTCTATGGCCCCAATAGATAATAGTTAACTGCTGAGTGACTCTTGGTCTCCTACCTTTAGTTCACTTACATCACCTTTTGTTAAACATCCGAGAAGCCTGATATATTTAGCTTAAACTCTGGCTTCCTCACTAACCATTTATGTTCTGTGTGACTTATTAAACCCCTCAGTGCCTCAGTGTCTTTATTTTTTAAATGACGGTATCAATGGTCTCCATGTCATAGTGTTGTAATGAGCATTAAGTGTAATCATGTAAATTGCTTATGCAGTTCAATGCTTGGCTAATACAGGATTTTCTTACCAAAGAGTAACTAGCATAATATTGATTTTTGGATGGTGTATTGGAAGAGAAGAATAGCAACCAGACAAACAGAGGGAGGAAGGGCAGGAAAAGAGAAGGAGCGGGCTGTGGGGAAGGGGATAAAAGGAGCAGGGGGCAGATAAGGGAAGGAGGGGAAGGAGGAGGGAGAGAGGGAGTCAAAGCTGAAAAGAGGGAGAAGAAGCATATGGTAAAAAATGTTATTTTTGATAATATTTACTTTTGTCCAAGGCCATAAACACTTGGTGACTCTCTCTGCACACATTATTACATTTGAGACTCTTAACCACCAAAAGGGCTGCTGCTCTAATGTGTCTGTATGAAATGTGTGTGATGGCTGATATAGCACAATATTTGAACCATTGAAGGGAAACAGTGTTATTGAAGTGTACAGAGGGAAAGGGTATTTTTAAGACAACAATCTTCCTATCGTTTGTATTATAAATTAAACATAATGTAATTGCAACAAAATCTATCTTAGAAGGATGTCAGGGAGGATGCTGACAGGACTGACTTTATCCAAGAGCAGTCTTCTATTGCTGTCACTCTGGAACCAGCATGAAAGGCAACCGACTGGGTCTCTTCTCTGCAATGACAACATAAATCACCCTTTTCTTTCTGGTTTGACATCTTTTTCAATAAACAATTGATGAGTGAAATTAGAAAGTGCCATAACTTTGAAAACAATTTCTCCTGTGTATTCACATTCTTATCCTGATTTCTTGAGAGGTCGGGATCTGTTTAGGGAGGGAAATCAGATGACGGCGCTCAGGTTTGAGTAACTCACATCATGTCCATTCTATGTTTGGAGAACATTGGATCCTTGCTCGTTGTCTTTTAGGACGAGAAAATTAGAACTCAGAGAGATGCAATGAATACCAGTACTTAATAGAATTTGAAGGCAAGCCTTGGTTTTTTAATTTTCAGATCAGTGTACTTCCAATGAATTTTGCGTTCAGAAGGCATTGAAAGGGATGGGAAAGAATACCCTGATGTGGGCTCTACTTACTTAACCTTTAATAGAATCTAGCCAACCTAGCCTTCTACAAATCACAAGGACAATTGGAGAAAAGCTTTAGATTTTGTCTTCCCTGAGTGCACTCATCTCTCTATCTCATTTCTATTAGAGATAATTTTTTGGTAGTAATAGTTACTGGAAAATTCTCCCATGAACTCTTTATAAAATTCATAAAATATAGACTCTAGTTTAATTTTATGAAATTATAAATAATTTTTCAAAATCATGACACACATAGTTGTTGATATTCTAAAATATCTGCAGGAGTAGGTGTTTGGAAGGGAGATTCTGAACAGGTTTTATCATCCTCTTGTGGAAAACAACAATTACAGGTTGGGAGCTTTTCTTCCTTTCATATTTGATGTGGTCATGGTGACAGTGTCTTTTATGTTTTTCTTTTGTTTTGAAAAAAGGAAATAATATAATGTGTTTCTCCCTTATCAATTATTGTCAATATGTATCTATTTTAAAGGTATCTGTCTCAAAAGAGTCTCATTTCAAGGAGTAAAAAAAGGAAAACATATTAGCCATTTTACCCATTAAATTTATAAAATTATACTAAAAAAAGAGACAAGAAATATTTGAGATGTTTTTGATAATAATAGTGTTTGAGGAATTCAAGTAAGTTGCTAAAAGGAATAAAGCAATTGTATTAGTCAACCAGACATCTCTTTAAACATAGATATTAATGTTAAACATGCAATCCATTAATCACAAGTTGCTGGTGGGAACAGTATAAAAAGTTAAAGAGACATTATGAAGGTTTTATTTCTGGTATAAGACCTCATTTTTATTTCTCATTGGGAAAATGTGAAGCCACTTTTCAGAACAGTAATTTTAAATTGTGTAACTGAAGAATAAAACAGCTGTAGAAAAATCATGTTAAAGAAATATGTCTTCCGTATTCTTGCAGAAAGTACAGTGCATTGAGTATTTATTTCATCTTCTCCAAGATATAAAGGCTAGAGCTCCAGGACAAGTTGGGCAAAATTTATCTTGCCCGTCACTGATGCTCCCTATCCACGTGAAAGATACTGTTAGGGGCTTATGAAGAATCTCATTTTTATTAATGAATGTAGAATAACTGTCTATGAAACTGTTTTCATGCTGAGGGGGAAATACTCTACTTTCATGTAATTTTTCCTAAAGAAAACAGAACTCTGGCTACTCACTGTTTACATTCTAACTCTCATTGAACTCGATCAGAACCCAAGTGGATAGTTATTGCTGTGAACATGTCTGGCAGGGCTTTAATTGTAGTGGCTTTATTCCTGCAAAGGAACTGGGAAAAACCATATATTGTTTTACTGTTTTTGTTTTTGGCCCCCTTAACATCTAATATAGTCATCGCCATGACCAGCACAGTGAACAGTTCTTTTGTTGAGCATGTTCTATGTGCCAGGCTCTGTGGCTGGTGCTGAGGAGAAGAGGATGAGGAAGAACCCATGTCTGTTCTTAGGAACCGCACAGAGTGAGGGGAAGAAATGACTCCTAAGGACACAAATTCAATACCATGTAGTCGATGCATGAGGGGTTATGACTGTGGATGGGCACTGAGCCAGGCTAGGCCAGAAGGAAGATTTTGTCAAAGAAAGAGATATTGGCTGGGGGGGGGGGGTGGCGCGCTGATGCTGGGTGTTACAAAAACCAGAGCCAACAGGAGAAAAAGCACAGAGGCTAGAAACCACATGAGTGTGCATTCCTCGGTGGGGCAAATGGTGAGATGGCTCAAAAGAAAACCTTAAGGACCTGCTTCGAAAGGATCACAGCCATAAAAAACCCTCTGGAGCAGAGCTATATCCGGACACATACGGGGTTATCATGAGTTGGACCAGCTTGATGACAGCCCACATAGAAGGAGCATAGAATTGTGAGCACAGGAGGAGGCCTGGCTGGAGACAAAGGCAGAGTCCATAACTTACACTGAGAAGGGTCGGAAGCACATGGGGGTCGTGTGGCTTGGAGCTGTGATTCGGCGGTCATCCACTTGTGAATGTGTTTTAACTTGCGTATTTGAATTGTGGAATTGTAGAGAACAGCATCTAAGAGAGCCTGTGAGAAACAATGAGAAAGGCTAGGCCACTCTGCCCAGTTCATCAGGAATCACATCCAAATGGCTAACAAGTACATAGGAAAAAGCTCATGGTCTCGAGCCATCTGGGAGATTCAAATCAAAACAGGGAGGAATGATTACCTTATATCCAAAGTGACAGTTCAATTATAAAAAACAAACAGACAGCAAACAACAAATGCTGAGAAGGGGTAGAAAAGATGGTACTTCTTTTACACTGCTGGTGGGCATGGAAACATGGCTGTGGAAAGCTATAAGGCTCCACCCACAACACCTAGGAATGGCAAGCTCACAAAGTCCAGTAAGAACTCCCTCAAGAAGTAAGAGACATAACAGAACAGACACGTGCCCTGCTCTCACTGGCAGCACTGTCCTCAATAGTAAGAAACAATGCAGAAACTCATCAGTAGCAGAATGGCTAAAGAAACTGGTACAACGAGCCCCCTGGTCAAATGCTTTAAAAGGAAGGAAGAAAGGAAGAAAGAAACGGGATCATCCACTCATTGTCAATCTATGCATCTTTACAAAGGCACTGACGAAACTACAAAGCATTTCACAACATGGATGGACCGGGAGACCAGAATGCCCACAAAAGGACTGATATTGTCTAAGACCATTTCAATATCGACAAGCATCAAGACAAAGACTACCTTCTGTCTGCATGTCCTCTAACCATTCAATGTGGTGTTCCAAACAGGTTTGTGCTATCTAATGCTATCACTCATTTATCACTCCCTTATTTATACATCTTAAAAATCGCTCTTTCCGAGGGAGCCTTAGATCATCTGGGCTCAGGTTTTCATGTAGGGGAGAGAGGGACAGCACCCAACGGATCCTGTCATATGATGTTATTTCAGGGTCACCCCAAATTAATGTTGTTGTCCGTGTTAGATATCATCAAGTTGGTTCAGACTCGTAGTGCCACAGAACAAAATGCTGTCCAGTCCTGCACCACTCTCACCATTGTCCCTATATTTTGAGTCCATTGTTGCAGTCCCTGTGTCGGTCTATCTGGTTGAGGACCTTCCCCTTTTTCACTGTCCCTCTTCTTTTCCAAGTATGATGTCCTTCTCCAGGGACTGTTCTCTCCTGACAACATGTCAAAAAAAAAAACAAACCCATAAGAACAAGTCTCACATCCTTACCTCTAAGGAATATTCTGTCTATGCTTTTGCCAAGACAGATGGTTTTTTCTCTTCTGACAATCCACAATATTTTCAATATTCTTTATCCGCACCACAATTCAAATGCACCGATTCTTTTTCAGTCTTTCTTCTTCAATGTCCAACTTGCACATGCACATGAGGTCATTGAAAATGCCTTGGTGAACCTTAGCTCTTAAAGTAACTTTGCTTCTAAACACTTCAGACAGGTTTTGTGCACCCCATGCAACGTGTCCCATGATATCTTGATTGCTGCTTCAGGGAGCATTGATTGTGGATTCAAGCAAGACAAAATCTTTGACATGCGTCAATCCTTTCTCCACTTGTCATGATGTTACCCTTTGGTTCAGTTTTTGAGGATACTTGTCTTCTTGACGTTGGGTTGTAATATATTCTGAAGATTATGATCCTTGTTCTTCATTAGAAAGTGCTTCAAGTCCTCCTTACTTTCAGCCAAAAGTTGTATCTTCTGCATATCACAGGTTGTTATTAAACCTTCATCTGATCCTGATGCCATATTCTTCTGCATGTAATCCAGCTTCCCTGATTCATTGCTCAACATATAGACCGAAAAAGTATGGTGAGAGGATACAATCTTGATGCGCACATTTCCTGATTCTAAACCAGGTAGTCTTTCTTTATTCTTTTTCATACAACTGTCTCTTGATCCACGCACAGGCTCTGCATGAACACAATGAAGTGTTCTGGAATTACCATTCTTCTCAAGGCAATTCACAGTAGGTTAGGATTCACAGAGTCAAGGTACTTTACTTAGTCAATGAAATATAAGTAAACATCTTTCTAGAATTCTTTGCTTTGATCCAAGATCCATCAGCAAGGATATTATTCCATCTCTGAATCCAACCAGGACCTCGGCGAGCTCCCGATCAAAGCACTGCTGCAACTGTTGCTGAATGATGTTCAGCAAAAATTTTACTTGCATGTGATGTGAACGATACCATCCTTTAATTTGAGCATTCTGTTGGGTCACCTTCCTTTGGAATGGGCACAGACATAAACCTCTTCCATTCATTTGGCCACATATTTGTAGACCTCTTTCAGTCAGTCGGCTCTCTTCCAAATTGCCTGGCAGAGGGTTAGCTTCCAGTGCTTCATCAGCTTGCTGAAACATTTCAATTAGGATTCCATCACTTTCTGGACCTTGTTTTTGACAAGACTTGGAATGTAGCTTGAATTTCTTTAGTCCCATTTGTTCTTGCTCATATGATGCCTCCTAAAGTAGTGGACTCTCAACGAGTTCTTTTTGGTACAGTGACTCTTTATGATGCTTCCTACATCTTTTACTATTGCACTCCTAGAGTTTTTCTTAATAATGTCACCCCAAACTTGAATTGTTTGTTCAGTTATTTCAGTTGAAATACGCTCAGCAAGTTCTTCCTTTTTGGTTCTCTAGGTCTAGGTTTTTGAACATGTCATTATAAATTCAATCAGTAGGTACTCTTAAATTTGTGATCAGTAATTTCAATGGAAATTCATGACCAGAAGAGCATGAATTTATTTATTTCTGTTGGCCAGCAAACCAAGGAGGGCAGCCCTGACCTTGGAAAAAAAATTCTTAACCTTCCTTACATAGATTGCCAGTAGAGAATCTGCCCAGTAACACTTCACTAATGATGCATTTTTGACAGAGTTTCTTTTTAGCCCACAGTGACACTGGTTGTATGTTTTGGGCTCTCTGGATTTGAGATTTTGTCTTTCTGAGGTCCATAGCATTCTTCAGAGACCACATCAAAATCGTATGATTTTGAAGTCCAGTGAAAGGAAATGAAGTTAATTCAAATACATGTGTTTCCAGTGAAAGGAACTGGCATGCTCCTTTGGATGAAAACAGCCTCAGAGAGGTCAGGACTTGGCAGACAGTGGACATTGGAGACAAGTGAAAGTAAAGATGCCACAGGTATAGACTCAGGTGATAGCAGGAACGTCGGTGGGTTGATATCAAATATAGATCTCACTTCATTTACTATTCTGTCCCTTCTTACAAAAGGTACCCAGGAATCTGCACCTCTAACTTTTAAATCTGTTTCTTCAGATAGTGATACGTAATGTCCCCATACAATCTGACTGAGCTGGGAAATTAAAAAGTGTGCCCTGAAGATTTTGTGAAGATGGAAGTGGTATTTTCTTCAATTCCCTTGTGAAAACTCTCAGCAGAATGAAGATGGAACATCTACTGAACACATTGACAGAGACTCCCCATACCTTGAAGAAAGAGCAAGATGAGAAACCGCAACACAACTGACTTGCTGTGACATTTGACCAGGAGGAAGCAGAGTGATGACAGAACTGACACATAACAAACACTTATTTACCAGCAAAATCAAAAGCACTTGTTTACCTGGACAACTCAGAGAGCAACTGATCCCAGAACCTCGTGGTCCCCAGATATGTCGTCAGGCACAGAGACTGCCAGACTGAAGGAGCTTGCATGGTCTGAACTCCTTTGCTTGTAAAACTTCCTAGGCAAAACTGGGACCATGATCCAAAGTGAAACTAACCTGCTAGGAGAGCATCTAAATTGAGCAGGTTAAAGACAATAAACAAACATCACAGGAATCTAAGGCCCTGGAAAAGGTGGCAAAGGAGAACAGAACTAGGAGATCCGAAAATGTTCTCCGTTAAACCACTTTATAAAAACAACCAGAAGAGGGTGGCCTAGAGACATTATAGTAGGAAAAAAAATGATTCAAAGTCTAGCTTCCTTTCAAAAAATTCACAAAAGGGATTTTATGGGCATTCAATCGTATTCAAATTTATTATATGATATACATACAGCGGAACCCCGATCAAGATGTGATGCAGTCCGCATCAAATTTTCCCCTGAGAAACAACTGAAGGCGGATCAATTCATTTTCGGCCACCAAGTTTTTACCCTGATCTTGCCTTTTTATACAAAACATTACACAGAAATTTCAAAGTAAATAAGTTCAGAGTTAAATAATGTCATTTAAATAAGAGATGTTACATCAAAAAAGCTTTCAACAACTGCAGTATGGCTCCTATCTTGAGATGCTTGTGGCTCGGGATCTGCGGACATGGATGTGGAGAGGAGAGATGGAGAGAGAGTTGTTGTTTCGATGGAGAATTCCCTTCAATCAGCTTTTCAGGAGTTATATTTTCCTTCTTTGCCTTTTTTTAAAAACTAGAACCTGGCTGGCTTTCACTTAAAAATAAAAAAGAAAGAAAAACAGAAAAAATCTAATGTGTTCTATGATTGGTGTTTCCTTAACTTAAAAGGTTTTGCTAAATTATCATCAGCAATATTGATAATACAGTTAACCAGGTCCCTACAATGATGGTTCTTTTAAAAAATATCTTTCTTAGGACCCATTTTTTTGTTTTTGTTTTTGCTTTTATCACCTTATTGGTGGTTTGTACATCGCTTATCACAATACATACATACAGCTTGCGATCATCATCATTCTCCAAATCTCTGCTTTTCCACTTGGGGCCTTGATATCAGCTTCTCATTCTTTCCCTTCCCCAACCAGCCCTCAATACTATATAACTCATTATTATTCTGTTATAGCTTATGCTGCCAACATCTTGCCTTGCTCACTCTTCTGATGCTCAACCTTCAGATAGGAGGTTATGTGAAGTTCCTTTTGATTGGCTCCCCCCTGTACCTCACCTTCCATTGGGTAACTCCACTCTCACTACTGGTCTGAGGGGCTCATCTGTCCTGGATTTCCTGTATCTGCAGGTCCCATATGTACCAGTGCACCTCTTCCAGTCCAGCTGGATTTTTAAGGTAGAATTGTGCTCATAAGAGTTGGCGGCAGTGCCTGGGAGGAGTACCCATGTTTTTTGTCTAAAACAGTACAGAAGGACATCCAAACAAAGAAAATCATAGCAAAATGTTTGAAACACAGCTGTAAATGGTTATAATGACACATGCTAGCCTAACAACACCAACTAACACTAAGTGACTGAGGCATAAATTGCTTTTGTTTACAAAAATCGTGCATCAGGTTGGATTCTGATGTTTTGTTCTAGCTCTGATGCAAAATTTTCTCGATGTTTCATGTTGAAATCTGATTCTGCCAAGTATTGATGTGGTCAAGTAGTGGTGCTCAACTGTATATATATATATATATATATATATATATATATACACACATACACACACATATATATTAATAAGGAGGAGAATCCCTACAGCTGGTGTAAGCATGCCATAAAGACATTCTCCCAAATGGAAACTGTTTAACTAGACTCAATGGCACAGAGATTGACCAAATGTAATATTTCAAAAGATATGAAAGATTATTCAAGATGAAGTAACATTAGGAATGAGGTTTGTATCTCAAGAAAGAGTTAGACGAAAAAGGGAAACCATTTCAGAAATAAAGATTCACTAGAGCACAAGAACGTTTACACAGAACACATAATACCTCACAACATATAGAAGCTGAAAAGGAGGTCAAACTTTAAACTACAAAAGATGTGAAAAGAGACATAAACAGGACTAGTGGGAATCTGATCAATTCAGAACCCAGATGTCGGTCATAAAATCTGTGGAAAGACTAAGGAGGTGGAATAGTTTGAGATCCTTTCCTAGGCAAAGCTCCCCCCAAGAAAAAACTGGGAACTACTCACGCTGACTCTGTCTGTCTCTGTCTGTCTGTCTATCTCTCTATATTTATTCATGTACATGTATACACAGTTCATGAGTGATGAAGTTAAACAGAAAAAGCACTTAGCTGTAATTGACAGAAGATTTGAAATGACACACTGAAAGAGCTCACTGCATACCTGGGAAAATACACCAGCACAAACACCCATGCAAAAGACATAGAGACTTTTAAGGAAAAGAAGCATGGCTTCCATAACAATGATTTATGCCAGAAGAAAGCAGAGTAACTTATTCAATTTGCTGAAGAAACTGTGAGGCAATGATTTTATATTTATTCAAACTGACTCATAAGCACAAGGACAGCCAACTGTCAGCAAGATGCGACAACTTAAGGAATATTTTTTTCATGACTTTCCTTGGAATTATAATGGAGAAAGAACTTCAGACCAAATTACTTGAGAATAATTGTCATAAAGACATGTGCTGAGCATAAGTATATATTTATATGTAGAATAAAAGCAGGGTATAATGAATAGAGTATAATATGTAGTGGCTATTAGATGTCACTATGAAGGGAAGTTAAAAGATATTGCCATATCACAGAAACTTTTAGTTAAAAATATATATCAAAATGTGAAGCTAGTGGTTTTTCAACATGCCCTCTAACTAGGTCTACACACTTGAAAAGGCAGTATTTTCAACTCTCTCCCTACTCTCTCCCAAAGAATAGTGCCCTCTTTGACATACACTGTGCCAAAACTGCTGGTCTGACATCCTACAAGACTCAAATCATGTCATACTAAAGAACTCACATACATGAGGATATTTGGACTATATAATACACAATGTATGTTACAGGAGGGGTCCCAAAATAGATAAACAAGAGTTCAGATGGAGGAAGTTTTACTTTCACCTGCTTTAATGAATTTTGATTTGTGAGTGTGAAGCAAAGTAAAAATTGTGACAGCATGGTGTTTATGAATTTATCGCTTGTCAGATCCAAACCAACCCTCCTTTACTTTGATTCATGATTTTAGAGCTGGACCCACAGACATTCCTCTTTTGCCACCAGCCACAAAAAGAAATTCTGCCAATCACCCACTACTATACAGTCAATTAGGAGTCTTGGTGGTGTAGTGGCTAGTGGGTGGGGCTGTGATCCACCAAGTTTGACAGTTTGAAACCATCAACTGCACCACAAAAGAAAGGCAGGGCCTTCTACTCCCAAAAATCCACAGTGGGGTCACAATGAGTCTTTCTGGTTTTGGGATGGAGTCCATTGAACATTGAATAAGAAGACTGAAGAAGAATTAATACATCTGAATGCTGGTGTTGGTAAAGAATATTGAAAGTAGCACCTTCTGCCCAAAGAACAAACCAATCTGTCTCAGAAGCAATACAGCCAGAGAGCTTCTTAGTGGCAAGGATTGTGTGACTTCATGTGAGAAGAGTTTGGACACGGTGTCAGGAGAGATCAGTCCCTGGGGAAGGACATCATCCTTGGTAAAGTAGAGGAGAAGCAAAAAAGAGGGAGGTCTGGCATTAGATGGATGGCCACAGAATCTCGCACCGGGTCTCTAGAATCAGAACAACTGGGAGGATGGCTCCACACTGGGCAGCATGTATTCTGTTGTGGATGAGGTTGCTATCAGTTAGAATCAGCAGGATGACATCTAACAACAACATCGAGTTGATTCTGCCTCTTTCAAAATACTAAATGATTTTATTGCACTTGGATAGCTCTTAGAACAATCCATACATCACTTATCTCAAACGTAATTTGTTCACAGAGTGTCATCATCATTTTCAAAACATGTTCTTTCTACTGAGCCCTTGGTATCAGCTTCTCTTTTTCCCTCCATCTTCTACCCTTCCACCCTCATGAACCCATGGTGAACGATAAATTATTATTATGTTCTTAGCTTACACCATCCACTGTCTCCCTTCACCCATATTTCTGTTGCTCGTCTTCCTGATTCTGACTCTTGTCGAACTCTGCCAATAAAGGATGTTAGAGAGGTTGCAAGGAGTCCCGGTGGCAGAATGGCTTACACATTTGGCTGTTAATGGAAAGGTCAGTAGTTCAAAGCTATCAGCTGCTTAGTGGGAGAAAAATGAGGTGTTTACTCCTATAAGATTTATACGATCGCTGATGACAGAGATACGCACAAGCAAATGTGGTGGAGTAAGCTGATTGTGCCTGGCTATCAAAAGATATAGCGTCTGGGGTCTTAAAGACTTGAAAGTAAACAAGCAGCCATCTAGCTGAGAAGCAACAGAGCCCACATGAAAGAAGGACACCAGCCTGTGTGATCACGAGGTGTCAAAGGGATTAGGTATCAGGCATCAAAGAACTAAAAGTTATATCATTATAAATGAGGGGAAGTACAGATTGGGGACCTAACGTCCATCAATAGGTGAAGCAACATCCTCTTACAGAGGGATTGCAGGGAGGAGATGAGCCAGTTAAAGTATAGTGTAGCAATGATCAAATAGGTAACTTTCCTCTAGTTCTTAAATGCTTCCTCCCACTCACTATCATGATTCCAATTCTACCTCACAAATCCAACTAGAATAGGGAACGTACACTGGATCCAGAAACATGGGGAATTCTGGACAGATGATCCCTTCAGGACCATTGGTGAGAGTGGTGATACCAGGATAGTGGAGGGAAGGTGGCGTAGAAAGGTGGAACCAATTGCAGGGATCTACATATAATCTTCTCCCTGGTATACTGAAAACAGGGAAGTGGGTGAAGGGACACATTGGACAGTGTATGATAAGATAAAACAATGACAATTTATAAATTATTAAGGGTTCATGGGAGAGGGGGAGGAGGGAGGGAGAAGAAATATGGGGGCTTAAGTAAGAAGAAGATGTTGCAAGAATGATGATGGCAACAAATGCGCAAGTGTGGTCTGGATACAATTGACGTAAGTATTGATCATGATTTATGAGCCCCTAGTAAAATGATTTATTTATATATAAAAAAAAGATTTACAGTCTCATTTCACTTTCAACCCACCCAGGGGGAGACTACTTGTCTTGTCTCCACAGATTCTGGAGTGGGCATGCAGACCCCACAATGAAGCACCCCACCATGGAGCATCCCACCATGAGGACAGTGTGGACACATGGAAGGATGCATGAAAAGAGAGAGCTACAGGGTTGGCCCTAACCAGAGCCAAACTGACCCCTCCCTGAAAGTGGGTGTGGCAGAGAGCAGAGCTGAACCTATAGGTTGGAAAGAGGGACCAGCATGCCATACTCACAAGGTGGCAAGCCAGGAGGGAGGCAGAGTAAGAGAGCAGGACTCGACCCCATGCTGGCACACAAGACTCAGAGGATGACGTCGCTGCAGAAAGCTAAGGGGACTGCACAACCGACAACAGCATGTGTCACGCTGTCCCCTTACTGGCGCAGATTGCAACAGAGGAAATTTCTGGGGTCATACGGTGGGGAAGCAGTGTGGTCTGAATCCCCCAAAATGGAGTGAATCAAGAAGGCGGCATACCTGGATAAGTTATATGCAGGAGAAAACCAGAGACTGATAGTTCTGGGTGAGACATGTGAGAAGGGGAGATGGGGGGAAGGAAGTGGTGTTAACCAACCCAGGGACAAGGGAATGAAAAGTGATCCAAAATTGAGTCAAGGTAGATGTAAGAGGTCTGGTAGGGCTTGATCAAGGGTAATGGAACTGAGAGGAAATGCTGACTCCCTAATGAAAGCTGAGCATGATAATGGGGCAAGAGGAAACTATAAGGAAATAGAGGAAAGAAGTAGGAGGCAAAGAGTACTTATAGAGGTCTAAATATAGGTATGTGCATACTATATTTAAATATATTTATATATGATGTTGGGGGACTAGGTCTCTAGGTTTAGTATTAAACTAACAGATGGACACTGGGCCTCCCCTTAAGTATTCCCTCAATTCAAGAATACCTTGTTCTATTAAACTGGCATTCCATTATGTTCACCTTCCTGACACAATCCTTGAAAACAAATGTGTGCATAAGCAAATGTGGTGAAGAAAGCAGATGGTGCCTGGCTATCAAAATAGATAGCATCTGGAGTCTTAAAAGCTTGAAGGTAAACAAGTGGCCATCTAGCTGAGAAGCAACAAAGTCTACATGGAGGAAGCACACTAGCCTGTGTGATCACAAGGTGTTGAAGGGATCAGGGATCAGGCACCAAGGAACAATATATCATTTCATTGTGAATGAGAGGGAGTGCAGAGTGGGAGACTCAAACCCCCATCTGAAGGGTTGCTGGGAGGAGACAGTGCAGTAATGATGAAACATACAACTTTCCTCTAGTTCTTAAATGCTTACCCACTCCCACCCCCCATACTATCATGATCCCAATTCTACCTCACAAATCTGGCTAGACACGAGGAGGTACACTGCACAGATAGGAACTGGAAACACAGGACAATCAGGACAGATGATCCCTTCGGGACCAGTGGTGAGAGTGGCGATCCTGGGAGGGTGGAGGGAAGGAGGGGTAGAAAGGGGGAACTGGTTACAAGGATCTATACATGACCTCCTCTCTGGTGGATGGACAAATGAAAAGTGGGTGAAGGGAGAAGTCAGACAAAATAGTAGTATAATAATTATAATATAATTTATAAAATAATAATAGTTTATAAAGCATCAAGGGTTCATGAGGGAGAGGGAGGGGAAAATGAGGGGCTGACACCAAGGGTTTAAATAAAATGATTTAAAAAAATCATACCCCCCCCCCCAAAAAAAAAAAAAGATTTACAGTCTCAGAAACCTACAAGGGTAGTTTTGCTCTGACCTACAGGGTTGCTGTGAACTGGACCTAGCTTGAAGACAGTGAGGTTTTTGAGAGTTGCTGCATGATGCTGGATTATGAGCCTGGAGGGGAGGATTAAAAGTACTGTGGCCTGCTAGAAGAACCAAAAAATCTCTCTGGAAAGAAGTAGAATGATTCTCAGAAGCAAGGATGTCAGGACGTTGTCTCATGTACTCTAGGCATGTTCTCAGGAGAGACCAGTCCCTGAAAAAGGGCATCATGCTTGATAAAGTGTCAGGTCATGGAAGAAGAGGAAGAGACCATGAACAAGATAGACTGACAACAGTGGTTGCAACAAGGGCCTCAGACCATTGTGAGGATGGTGCTGAGCTGGGTAATGTTTTGTTCTGTTCGGGATGGTGTCACTGACTCGGAACCGGAAGGTATCTAACAACAACAATAAGAGAGAAATTGTGGCTGAGCCCTGGTGGCGTAGTGATTGTGCGCGGGACTGCGGCCCACTGGGATGGAGGTTCAATTCCAGCAGCGGCTCCACAGAAGCAAAGGCTGGGCCTCCTAATCCCACCACCAGAGGGCAGTGATGGCCCCCCCCCCCAAAAAAAACCAAACAAACAAAAAAGAGAGACAAATTGTAAGGTGGTAACTGTTATGCTTTTCTCTGAATGATGTGAAGCAGACTGGGGTGGAGGGGAGGAGTGAAGTGTCGAGTCCCTGCAGTGTTCTCTCAGTAGTGGCCTCTATAGTCCGTGGTGGGTCTCCAGCACCATAGTAGTGGCAGTTCCTAGATTTCCAAGTGAGTATCCTTTCCATTGATTTACTCCATCCCCACAGCAGGCCTGTGTTCCTGCGCAACCAATGCTATCTTCAGAGCTTGAGTTTCAGCCTTGCAGGGACTTTTCCTCTGGGCTTCATGCACCTTCTTCATTCCCTTTCCCCATATCCTAGGGATAATAGCTTCTTTGTGAAGTGGCTTCTGTGGTATGCTTGAGAGTTCTCCTTTATATTCTTTCGTAGTGAGCCAGGATCTCCAGTGCCATGGTCAAGAACGTGGTTGCTCACCAAAAGAGGCGTGAACCCTCAAACAACCACGTGGGAGAAAAGACCTTGCCACCTGCTTCCATAAAGATTATAGCCGACGTAACCCTGTTGAATGATCTGCTCTGTCTGCTCTCTCGGTGGCTATGAATTGTGATTGACTTGAAAGCACACAACTGAGCGTACTTAACCACCTTTATGTGGTCAGCAAGTCTCAATATTAAAATTTACCACTTCAAAATGTCAGTGAGTTTTCTGTCTAGTGATGGAATGCTGACTGATGGCAGACATGTCTTGTACTTAGCACTATTGAACAAAGTCAAATGCTTACATACTTGAATGGTGAATTGCTAAAATTGTGTGTGTATGATGCGCATAAAACATTGTGTCAGATGTGGTTGACCTATTTAGAAGTAGGGTGTGCCAGTGACGATTAAGAGTAAATCACTTCTTTCATAAGGGCCAAAAAACTTAAATGGGAAGCAAATGTCCTATGCAACAAGTGGCACTGAAAAATATGGGCCTCTACCTGTAGAAAAATGAAGCAAGCCCCTTATCTCACTCAATGCACAAGAATAAACTCAATGTGGAACACAGACCTCAAGATAAACCCCAGACTATTAGGTCGATCAATGAGGGAATTGGGACCAACCTGAGAACTTTGGCATAGGGGATACGTAGGCTATCAGAAATAGGGAAAGACACAAACACAAAGTAGGTACAAATTGACAAGTGGGATACTGTCTTTATACTGAAGATAAAACACCTGTGTTCATTGAAAGACTTCATCAGGAGAATAATAAAAGAGTCAAGGACTGGGAAAACATTTTTAGCAAAGACACATCAGACAAAGGTCTTACTGCTAAAATCTACAATATCCTGATAGCTTTCAAGAACAAAAAAAAAAAAAACCTAATTGCCCACTGAGAAGGTGGGCAAAGGACCTGAACAGAAGTTTCTCAAGGGAAGAAATCCTAATGGCCAATAAACATATGGGAAAATGCTCCCAATCACTAACTGTAAGAGAAATCCAAATGAAAACAATTATGAGATATCACCTAACACCCTCAAAGATATCCCAATTCAAAAAATCAGAGAGCAACAAGTGTTGAAGGGGCTGTGGGGAGACAGGAACTCCTATCTACTGCTGATGGTCCTGTAGGTATGCACAGCCTCTATGGAAATTGATTTGGCATTATCTAAAACAGATGGAAATTGAGCTGCCATATGACCCAGCAACCTGCCTACTGGGCATATACCCAGAATAGGAAAGAAACAAACCATGGTCAGACGCCTGTGCTGCAGTGTTCATCACCATCAATTGCAATGATTTGGAAACAGCCCAAATCTCCATCAATAGACGAATGGATTAAAAAACTGTGAGGCAAACATACACTAGAGTACGACGCATTGCTAAAAAGCAGCAACGAACACATGAATCATATTGTGGAATAGAAATAACTGGAAGAAATCATGCTAAGTGAAGTAAGCCAAGTGCAAAAGGACAAGTACAACATGAGTCCACTGAGGTAAACTTAAACAAAATGCGAAAGGGGCACAGGGAAAAAGTTATTGCATACAAACATTCCTGGGGGTGAGGTCTGGATAGTATGGCAGGGGCCAGACCAAATCCAGGGATACATATGGTGGTCAACTAAAATGGAGGTGGGAAAAGAAAAAAAAAACCCCAGAAATGTGTAGTAAGGGAACAGGCACTAACTCATCCAAAGGGAGGGTATTATTTCTATCTCCATAGGGAGAGAGGGACCAGACTTCCACCCAGTGCTCCAAGATGTGAATGTAATATAGCTGCATGAAGCAGGAAACCAGTAAAGAGGTCTAAGGGTCGGTCCCACTGACAACTACATGGACAGCCCCCTCCCCACCCCCACCCCCTCAGAATAATTTGCTCCAGAGGACAGCAGTGAAGCAACAACTCAGGGAGAGGAGAATGTCTGATCTGAGCACAGAGGAGCAAATGAAGGTGGTGTGTGTGTGTGTGTGTGTATGTGTGTGTGTAGACTGTAGTACATGCTGGCCCGCCACGCCCAGAAGATGATATCTCTCTTCAAAGCAGCCAATGCTGGTTGAGAATCATATATATAGCTGACCCCACTGTCAGACATGGCATCCCTCACTGACCCATTGCCCTACAGTGGGCAACACAGGAGACACAGTATGGAAATTGTACCCAAACTGACATTCACCACACTGAGGCAAAACACTAAGAGCATGTAACCGAACAGCAAGTGGAGCAGAGCAAGGAAGTTCCCAGGGAATACCAAAAATAGACTTTGGGACCAGGGCATGGCACCCCAACAGACTTGACAAGAAAATCCTCCTAAAGGTCAACAAACAGAGCTTGAATTATTTGCAGGTTTTTCTTTTTTTGTCATTGGTTTTGTTCTTGTTGCTATTTTGTTTTCTTTTGTTGCTTTGTCTTACTCTGTCTTGTTTTTTTGTGCATATTATTACCTCTGCAGGTCTATCTAGATAAGATAGGCTGGATAAACGATTTGGAGGAGAAAACAATGGGACCAATGGTTTTGGGGGGAACATGGAAGAAGGGGAGATGGAGGAAAGGAAATGATGTTAATCAACGCAGGGTCAAGGTACAACAAGTGATCCAGAATCAGTGGCAAGGAGGGTGTATTGAACAAGAGAATTGAACCACGGAATTGAACCAAGAGGAAATACTGAAACCCAAATGAAGGCTGAGCATGATAATGGGATAGGAAGAAACTAAAAGGAAATAGAGGGAAAAACTAGGAGGCAAAGTACATCTATAGAGGTCTAAATACAAGCCTGTACATATGTAAATATATTTATATATGATGATGATGTGGAAATAGAACTATGTACATATATTTATAGGTTTAGTATTAAGGTAGCAGATGGACATTGGGCCTCTGCGCATGTACTCCCTCAATGTAAGAATATTTTGTTCTAATAAGCTGGCATTCCATGATGCTCACCTTCCCAACACAATCCCTGAAGACAAATGTGTGCATAAGCAAATGTGGTGAAGAAGATTGATGGTGCCCAGCTATCAAAAGATAAAACATCTGGGATATTAAAGGCCTGGGGGTAAACAAGTGGACATCTAGCTGAGAAGCAACAAAACCCACATGGAAGAAGCACACTAGCCAGTGAGATCACGAAGTGTTGAAGGGATTAGGTATCAGGCATCAAAGAGCAAAAAATCCTACCATTGTGTATTCACCTTCCCAATATAACTGCTTTAGACAAATAGGTGCATTAACAAATGGGGTGAAGAAAGCAGAAGGTGCCTGGCTATCAAAAGATAAAGGGTTCGGAGTCTTAAATGTTTGAATGTTAACAAGCGGCCATCTAGCTCAGAAGCAACAAAGTCCACCCAGAAGAAGCACACCAACCTATGTGATCATGAGGTGTTGAAGGGATCAGGTATCCGATATCAAAATGCCAAAAATTGTATCATTGTGAATGAGGGGGAGTACAGATTGGGAGTACAGATTGGGGATTCAAAGCCCATCTATAGGCAACTGGATGTCCCCTTATAAAAGAATCGTGGGGAGGAGAGGAGGGTGCAGTGTAACAATGATGAAACATACAACTTTCCTCTAGTTCCTAAATGCTTCCTCACCCCTCCCACTATCATGATCCCAGTTCTGGTTTCCAGATGACACCTGGAGGGTGGAGGGAATGTGAGGTAGAAAGGGAAACCAATTACAAGGATCTACATATAACCTCCTGCCTGGGGATGGACAACAGAAGAGTGGGTGATGGGAGATGTTGGATGATGTACGATATAACAAAATAATAATTTATAAATTATCAGGGGTTCACGAGGGAGAGGAGAGTAGAGAGGGAGGGGGAAAAGGAGTTGCTGATACCAAGGACTCAAGTGGAAAGCAAATGTTTTGAAAATGGCAACAAATGTACAAATGTGCTTGACATAATGGATGGATTGTAATGAGAGTTGTATGAGCCCCCACTAAAATGATTTTAATTTTTATAAAAGAATAAATCAGTGTTGGCAGAAGAGATTGAGAATGGAAGAAACCTGAGAAAATATAAGGTAGTTAAGAGGATTGAAGTTTGCTCAGAGTTAGAAGCAAGAACAATGCTGACCATTTTAGGTCATATTATCTCAACATCTCAGAGATATATCATTGTTTCTCAAGGATATTGGTGATAACATTCTTTGGGAACAGGTACTCATGTTGGGAGGAGGGTGGTGATCTGAGTCTCACATTTTAGATTTTAAGTGAAATTAGAATACTGGAGTGGCATTTCTGGGAGGCAGTTGAATATAAAAATCTATAAGATAGGGATAGTTATTCATTTCCTCATTGGAGATGCATTGTGAGTACTGACTCTATTACGGTTATTGCAGTTTAGACTGGAGTCAGCACTCTTATGTGATCTCTGTTTCAGGAGGCCATGATGTACTGGGGGAGACTGGAAACAAATACACTGGGAGATGGTCAGTAACTCACCCTCTGTAACATCCTCCTCAGGTCTCTTATGTTCCAAGGGCCTAATAGGCTTGCTCAAAGGCTCACAAATTTTGTAGAGCTACAAATTGAACTCAGACGTTCTGATACTCAGTTGAATGTTTTCTCCTCTTCCCCCCGACCCCCGACTGTTTCTCTATACAGATTAGGTATTTAGCGTCTTTCTTCTTTCTCCCACTAATTCAGATGAAATCTCAACTCTTCATTGAGATTATTCAACCACAGGTGAGGTACATCTCTTCTCCTGGGAATTTTACTTTAATCAGACATTAGTATCTTACTGTATAGGCTGTGTGGAATGCTGGTAGAATTTCAGACACAAGCCAGATGGTTTGTCTGATATCAGCATGCCCTCCCTGATTGGACTGAAGCTATATTACATGAGGCTGCCTACTTTCTTTAGGATTTAAGTACCCCGCTGCTTATATATTGGGAATCCTTCTGGGCTCTCTTTATTCTGTTGCCTAAAATTAGTCAGATGGAGAGGTGCATTAAGTACATCAGGATGAATTGTAATTTAAACTCATTTCACTCATGAAAAACTAAAATTTGCTAACAAGAAAATAAGAGACACCATGTGTGTGATTATCTGGCCAACTAACTGTTTTCTCATTTTATCAGATATTGGAAATGTTTTGAAAGGGAATAGAAAGTGTACTAATGTGTGTGGAAGTACATACCGCAAATGTTCTCTGTTTCATGGGTTAAGATGTTGGAATCAGAAAGCATGGTTCAAATCTTGACCTCGCTCTGTGAGCTTGGGAAAGCCATCTAACATCTCTGTGCCTTAGTTTCTCAGCAGGAATATAGGGATTCCCAAGTCCCCAAACCCAACCCACTATTACTGAGTCGATTCTGACCAACAGGATTCTAGATAGGATTTCTAAAGCTATAAGTCCCTGTTTGAACACTGTTTTATTGATACTTATTTCATATGTCATGCAATTCAATAGTTCAATCACTTCAAGAAGAGTTGTGCAGCCATCAACTTTAGAACATTTTCTTCTTTCGTATACTCATTGTTATTAGCTCCCCATTCCACCACTCCCGCCCACAACTTCCTCTGCCATGCCCACAAGAAACCACTAGTCCAGTTACTGTCTCTATAGATTTAACTATCTTGGATTTTACATACAGAAAAACATATCCAAAGAAAAAGAAACAAAACCCAATAACAAAGTAAAATAAAGAAAAGCCTCAATTGAAAATAAAGTAGAACATATTAAAAAACAGAAGAAATTAAATTGGGTAAATAGATGATAAGGTATTAAATTTTAACTTAACTCCTTCTGCAAGAATCTACTTTCCAATGGACTCTGCATGAGAATAAGACTATCCACATCCTGGGTTAAAGGTTAGAGGAGATTCTTACGCATTTCACTTAAAAATGTTTTATTGAGATATAATTAATATACCATACATGTCTACAGTTTGGTCATATTAAAAAGACTTGTATAATCATCACTACAATTAGTTCTTGGACATTTTCTTCCTTCTTTTATTCATGAGGACTACCATACTATTACCATATGCTCCTGTATAACCCAAGTTAAGTTTTTCAGTACATTTTAAATGATGTCTTTGTGGTAAAATTAGGTGCCTCAGCTGATGCTCAGGTCCGCTTATACTTGAGTATACATGGTAATTAAAAATGGGTCAAAAGGGAGATAAATTATCTGGTATTACATTTCAACCTAACTAAATTTTCCATAATCCCATTTTCCAAACTTTCTGTCTGACAGGAAGATTATTCAAATCCCTTGACTATTGTATCAAGGGATTCAAAGGAAGTTTACTTTAGGTACGGATCCTGAAAATGGATTGTGTTTATCCAAGTAGGCTAGAGAAACAAATTCATAAACATGCATATGGATATAAGGGAAAGTTTTACATACTCGAGGAATGGAACATTGAGAAAGCATCCCAACCCAGTTCAGTCCAAGATCATAAGTCCGATATTAGCCCATTTATGTCTGATTTATGTCTGATACCAGTCCATAAAGTCTCCTTCTGACGCATGAAGTCACAGGCCAGTGGGTGTGGAGTCTTCTGTATCCAGCAGCAGTAGAAGCATCCCGGTGCTGGCCGGGGTCTCCCCATGCCTCCTCATTTCCAGGGTTCAGGGTTCATCAGTAGTATCCATTGGTGGTAGAAGCATCTCAGCACTGGCAGGGGTCTGTCTGTGGTTTCTCTGGCCCCAGAGGTCTGGTTCCATCAGGGCAAGCCCATGTGGATTCTTCTCCAGCTCCTCCAGGTTCCAGGACTCAGACTCTATCAGCATGCCACTATCTTGTCTTGTCGGTAGGCCGACTCCAAGATCCTGAGTCAAGTCTCTGTCCTCCAATTGGGAACTACTGCAAGACTTCCCAAATTTTCAGGAGAAAGCCATGCCCACACAGAAGTCTCATTGGCTATCTCCAGATTGACAGGCTAGACTCCACCCCCAAACTCCCAATCATGAAATCGACACATGAGTACATGACTGCCACATTGATGGGCTCCAACTGCCATCCACCCAGAGCCTTCTGCAAATTAGGTACTCACAATTTAAGATCTGATACCATACCTTCCTTTGGACTTGGATTTTATTATTTATCAATCCTTGGATGACACAGGCTGATGTGCTTCTTCCATGTGGTTAACTTTGTTGATGTCCAAGGCTGTGAATCTTTATGGAGCAGGATAGTGTCATCTTTCTTCTGCCAAGTGGTTGATGGACTTGAACCACTGACCGTGAAGTTAGCAGTCTAGTCAATGCTTACTCAACATTACTACCAGTGTTAGTTTGGGTAGACTAGAGAAAAAATTCATACATACTCATATGTGTACAGAACAATTGAATATTGAGAAAACATCTCAGCCTAGTCCATATCAAGTCCATAAGTCTGATATTAGCCAATATGTCCCCTACCCACCTGTAAAGTCCTCTTCACACTTACAAAACACATGCAATGATGCTAAATGCAGATGATCACAGGCCAGTGGGTGGGAATTCTTATGGATGCAGTGGCATTGTAAGCATCTCAGTGCTGATAAGGGTCTCCAAGTGGTTCCTCCAGCTACCAGGATTCTGACTGTTAGCTTATGTGACTTCTCATCAGAAATGTCTCTCAGGGAGTGAGCAGAAAGAGTCTCCCACCTCTAAGGAGGAAACACAGGAGTTCCCAGAATTCTCAGGATAAGGTCATGCCCACACAGAGGCCTCATTGGCTATACAATGATTGGCATACTAGAAGATCCACCCCTACACTTTTAATCCTCAAGTTGACACCAGATTATGTAACTACCACAACCAGGGATTCTTTTTACATATACTAGCTACTTTTTACAATTGTTGCTATATTTACAATACTTACAACAATGTCTAGCCCTTAGTAAATATCAGGTAAGTCATTATTATTACTCTTGCAAGTTATTATTTTGACATCTATGGCTTACTAGAATATCCCTGATTTGCCTTTATTTCAATGCAATGCCAAAAATACCAATCACAGATTGATATAGTATGTACAGATTATATATATGTATAGTTTCTAGCTTTTAGTTATACAAGTGGGGTCTTTCCCTGAAATAAACAAGCTGTAATTTTATACCTGCAAGATTCGGCATGCATTCTCTCAAGCTTTTAGCTGTGAGCAGAAAACAGGGATAATAAAGCCTAGTCAGACCATAGTCCAGCACTTCTAAAAGACCTGAGGGAAGTAAATTAGCCACCATTTTGTCACTTTCTCTTCTGATTACAATTCTCCCTCAGAAGAGGTTTTACTTTTTTCCCCCACCTGGAAAAATGGGAAAGGAAATCTCGACAGCCTTTGGTTCAGAAGCCCTGGATAGTATTGTTAGTATAAGCACTTTCATTATGAGCTCTAAGGCTTGCTGGGAGTGCTAATGGCATTGATAGAGCTTTGTGGGTAAAATGCCTGAGCAGCCTTGGCTACAGTAGAACCCTGTGTATACATGCGATGAGTTTAATTTGTGAAAACTAGATTTAATCATTTGTTGACTTTTGTCTTTTCTCGGGATTCTTTCTTTTTGCATTTTATTTATTTTTTTTTAAAAAGAAACAACAATCATTGAAAGCAAGCATTGTCACTTAAGCTTCACATACCTGAGTCTAGAATGATAAACCAAAGTATGGGGTGGTGGTGAATGAAGTGTAAAGGAGTAGGCAATGAATGCTATTTGCTTTAAGATGTTTTCTTAAATATCTTATGCTATATCAAAAACAGCACATCAGCTGTCTGCTTGTCTTCCCCGCCCCCCCCTAGTACACGCAAACCGAGATCTCCAATTCATGCTGTGGTCATGTTGGAGACTGCTTGGTGATGGCCTTGATAGGAACACAGGGCTGTGTGACTTGTTCCATGCCACAGGAAGGCCCGGTTTTAGAACCAGCCTCTGGGTCCTGGTACTTGCTAGCCTGCTACCTCGTTTGGATTCCGATATCATTCTGGTGACTCTGAGCCAGTGTCTTAGTAGAATTTCTGACGGCGTCATCCATGGATAGACTGGAAGGAGCCACTGAGTTCGTCATCCTCAACCTGAGCAGCTCAGGACCAAGGTGGAGAGAGGGATGTATGGACTCCACTTTCCCAGCCCGAATCCTTCACATTTCTTTTACTCACTCAGATTTAGTGGAGAGAAGGCTTGGAAAATTCATGTCAAAATAACTGCAGCAGGGCCCATTGCCACTGATCTCCATGCACTTTCTGCTGCCACTTCACATCGGTAATTCTCCCATGCAGACTGAGGACTGGAGCATGTGATCTCTACTAGCTCTATGAGCTCAAACATACCAAGCACACTTTAGTACTTCTGGTGCCACCGCACTCCTTACACTCCTGCCCTAAACCCCTCACTCCAAGTGGGCCAATAGCTTCTTCTAGAAATAACCCACCCCTCCCTTTTCCCACCTCTGCAACTTTGCCAGCCACTCCCATTTCCACGTACACATTGACCCCAAGTACACATCTTTATATGTCTAATTAGACTCCTCTTGGGCAGTGACTTTGAGAATGAAAAATGGAAGTCTGTTCAGAGAAGGCTGAAACTCTCAGCAAACAATTGACAATATATGGCAGTGAGAGTTCAAACTTTTATCCTTTATAAGTTAGTTCAGATGCAGAGGTAAAGGTCAAATTTATTTTAGAGTTGTTCCCTCTGAATAAGTCCTGGTCCCAGGACAAGATGACAAAGAAATCTCTTGTACATGTGCACAGAGTCTCATCGTAGATGAAAGGAAGAAAGTGATACAGGGAATCTATCCACCAGACTAGGGAAGCTCTCCATACTGGGGTGCATAGAAAAAGGAGAAAAGGAGAAAGAGGAGGACGCCCTTTGATGCTGCATGCACCCAGGATGCCAGATAGCCCTGTGGTCATTATGCCCAGCCTTGTTGGCATCAAAGCCTTTCCTTCTGGAACTAAAATTAGACCTTGACAACCTACAACTATGCAGTTGCTCATATACCTTACCATGATAGGTACTAGGGGAAGGGGTGCTGACTTCCTTTCAATGTAAGGGTCATGCAGACAGTGGGGAGAGAAATGGCATCCTGGTCCTTCTGCATCCTGAAGCAGAGAGAAATGGCATCCCGTTACTTCATCCAGAACCAAAAGGGTCAAGGGGGCTGAGCTCTGCTTTTTTTGCTCACTGTTGTAAAAGTGGGAATCCCATAAATATGTGCTGATAAAAAATGGATCAAAATGATTATGCATATTGCTTTGTTCTGAAATTTACTTCCCAAACAATTCACTATTGAAAACCTTTTAGGGCACGGTTCTATGCTGGCACACATGATGTTGCCGGAGTCGAGGGCAACTAGCTCTGGGTGTCAAAGTCTACCTGACTTGGCGATTAATAATAACCCTCCTTACTTATTGACAGTTGGGGCCATCCTATTTGCCAAACTGATTCCTTCTGGTAGCTTCTCGATTCCTTCTGTGCCCGTAGTGCTGGCCCTGCTTCAGGCAGTAGGTGAAAGAGGTTCTTGACCTTCCTGGTCTGACTTACTCTGATTTAACCAGTTACCTCTAGATCCATGCCCTGATCTCCAGGAGAATCTTCTTCTCTTTTCCTTGGCATGGCAGTCTCTGCTAAGGTGGGCACTCTGCCCTGTCTATGATTGACAGTTCTCGCATTTGCTGGGGCAGGAGTGGTGCTTTTCTACAAGTACACTGTCCACTTTTTGATCCATGACCTGTGTTTCCAAATGTGTTTTCACTTTTTCAGCTAAAACTTAGTATCTGGTACCACCTTGTGTCTCTTATGCCTAGCTCAGTGTCCTTCATAAACTAGACACATAGTAACTAGCTACATCTTTTTATCGCTGGCATGAATAATGGCCCTATCTGTTCTAAAAGTCAAACACCATCACCCCACAAACTTTAGTACGCCTGCTCACCCTGCAGAGTATTTCTTTTGCAGATCAGGCACTGGCAAGGATGAGCATCCAGGCAGACCCAGACCCCTTGAAACCCATCCCCGGGAGGAAGCTGGGGACAGCTGTCCTGAGAAGATGTTCCTTGTTGATGGTGTTCTTTTGTAGGCTCATTCACAGCAGTGGTGAGGAGTAACAGCGGTCAGGCTGCAAATCCACTCTCTGATTAGCCCGGAAAAAAATGGCCCCTGGGACTCAGCCAGTTGGAGACTAAGAGGCCCGCTCCACAATATTTCCGAATAATGCTTTATGAGCAATGTCAGACTCTCTTCCTCACTCGATAGTTTCATTTGTCCACTTAATTGATTGATAACCTTGCTGAAACCATACACACCTTCACCTACTTTTGACCGGCAATAAAATGAATGTGGCCACAAGTGTCATCACTCAGTTCCAGAGTGTCACATCAACTTCTTTGTAGAAAAGAAGTTAGCACAGGCAACTATTTGACACATGGGAGTCATTTAAAAGCTAAGCCTACTTGAGAAGCGACTGTCATGTCCACTCTGACACCATGAT